>JAECUM010035231.1:0-38871 GCA_016617855.1 Megalonaias nervosa
ATGAACATACATTCTGACTTTCAATAAGTACATATAGGTGATAATTTGCTGCAATGTAGTTGAATGGAACAAAGATGTGCAAATTTGTGTGGGGAGATTTGGTAATGTTAATTGCTGTGAAGTAAAGGAAGAAGTGAAATATGGAACAGTAATATTTTGTCTTGAAATATACTCTTCATAGCAAAGTTCCTAATAGAGGAACTTTTGGGATGTCACAAAATCGAGAAATATGTATGTTAATGAGGAACGTGTATTCGTATACGGAAATAAAACTTGGAAGGTAAGCGGAAACGAACGCTCAGGAAACATACTCGTAAAACAAGGCAATTTTCGACGAATATCAGATTAGCATGTGTTCAAAAATTTGAGAGTGCAGATACTGAAAGTGATTAAGCACAATTTCCTATCATCTTGGCTTGGTACTTTTGGGTATCGGAGCATATTTTGAAATGCATTACATCAGGTTTTCTTGGCAATATGAGAAAAAGTATAAGTTAAACAGAGCAATTACTTTTGTAGTACGTCATCGTTAACTGAAACCGTTAACATGTTTTTAATCTCTTGAGGTTGATATGAGCAAAATAGGGAATTAGGTACTGATGGATTGAGTAAAATACCTCAATTTTCCAAAAGCAAACAACGCGCTTGTGGTATGAAATTATTATGGTTCAAGGGACTACAATTTTCAAAATAAGAACTTCATTGCAGTTTACAGTGAACAATACTCGTATGAAAAATGTCCATGCTGATGAAAATGCAATGAACACCTGACACTTATTGGTATCATTATGATCTCTAAAGTGTTTATCATCAAAACAGGCTCTAAAATATTTGTATCTACCCCATGTTTGGGAAAGTAGCATTTGATGTTAAATACACACGTTTTGCCTGTGAAGATTGCACGGCAGTGTGTGTTACAGCCATGTGGTTGAGTCAAATATTTATGATTATGATAAGTTATTATTTGAGATAAATATAATTCATAAATATTTAGATATTGAGGTAGTATATTAGAAACAAATGCTCTAAATAGATAGTGTTTCTAAAGGTTGATAGAGCACTAATTGTATGTTTTCTTTCCTTTCAGTCGGTAAGTACCTACATTCTCGAAAACATACATTCTGACTTTAAGTAAGTAATTCTAGGTGATGATTGCAACGGTTTAGCTGATTGGGGCAAAAATGTGGCTATTTATGTGTCAAGATTTGGGTTCGGTAAGTTGCTGTGAAGTGAACGAAAAAGAGAGAGACTGAAATGGAATATTTTGTCATGAAATATACTCTTCATATGAAAAATCTAAATAGAGCAACTTTTGCGATGTCATGATATCTAGAAATAATTACTTTAATGAGAAAAGTGTATTCGTATGTAGAAACTAAATTTGAAAGGTAAGGGAAAATAAAACGTCCTGAAATGTACTCGTAAGACATGCCAATTTTCGAATAATATCCGATTAGGATGTGCACAAAGATTTGAGAGTGCAGAGACTGAAGGTGCTTAAGCACACTTTCATATCATTTTGTTGTGGTACCTTTGTGTATCACAAGTAATTTTCAACTGCATTATATCAGTTATCTTGAAAATATTAGGAAAAGAATAACTTAAAAAGAGAAATTATCCTTGCACTGCGTCGTCGTAAACTCCAATCGTTTACATCTTTGAATCTGTTGATATTGGTACGAACAAAATGAGTAATAGGTACTGATGGATTTAGTAAAATACCAAAATCTTCCAAAGCAAACAATGCACTACTGATATGAGGAGATTATGGTACAATGGGGAAGAAGTTTGAAAGAAAGAAGTTCATTTCAGTTCAGAGATTACTAATACTCGTATGGATAAATGTCCATTGCTGATGAAAATGTAATGAACACCTGATACTGGACAGTATCATTATGATCCCTAACGTGTTTGTCATTGAAAATAGGCTCTAAATTATTTGTATCTACACCATGCTTGGGAAAGTGGCATTTGACATTGATTAAGACGAGTTTTGCCTGACACGTTTACAAAATCCACAATTCCAACACGGTAGTTTGAGTTACAACGAAGTTTTTAAGTACAACAATTATGAATATGATAAGTTGTTATTTGAAATAAAAATAATTCTTAATTAGATTGATATTGAAATAGTATATTGGAAACAAATGCTCAAAATAGGTAGTGTTGCTTAAGATTGATAGAGTATTATTTGTAGTTGGCAAGTACCTACATTCTTGAGGAACATACATTCTGACTTTAAAGAAATACATGTGGGTGATGATTCCCTGAATTTAGTTGAAAGGAACAAAGATGTGCAAATTTGTGTGGTAAGATTTGGGTAATGTTAGTAGCTGTGAAGTAAATGAAAAAGTGAAATATGGAACTGTACTATTTTGTCTTGAAATATACTCTTCATAGCAAAGTTCCTAATAGAGGAACTTTTGGGGTGTCATAATATCCAGAAATAAGTATGTTAATGAATAAAGTGTATTCGTATACGGAAATAAAACTTGGAAGGGAAGAGGAAAGAAAACCTCGGGACACAAATTCGTAAGAGAAGGCAATTTTCGACGAACATCAGATCAGGATGTGTACAAAGATTGGAGAGTGCAGATTCTGAAAGTGCTTAAGCACACTTTCCTATCATCTTCTTGTTGTACTGTTGGGTATCTGAGAATATTTTGAAATGTATTACATCAGGTTTTTTTGGCAATATGAGAAAAGGTATAAGTTAAACAGAGGAATTACTTTTGCAGTGCGTCATCGTTAACTGAAACCGTTGACATGTTTTTAAACTCTTGACGTTGCTATGAACAAAATAGGGAATTAGGTACTGATGGATTTAGTAAAATACCTCAATTTTCCAAAAGCAAACAAAGCGCTTGTGCTATGAAATTATTATGGTTCAAGGGACTACAATTTTCAAAATAAGAACTTCATTGCAGTTTACAGTGAACAATACTCGTGTGGATAAATGTCCATGCTGATGAAAATGCAATGAACACCTGACACTTACTGGTATCATTATGATCTCTAAAGTGTTTATCCTCAAAACAGGCTCTAAAATATTTGTATCTACCCCGTGTTTGGGAAAGTAGCATTTGATGTTAAATACACACGTTTTGCCTGTGAAGATTGCACAATCCATAATTTCAACACGGCAGTGTGCATTACAGCCGTGTGTTGAGTAAAACAATTATGATTATGATAAATTATTATTTGAAATAAATATAATTCATAAATATTTAGATATTGAGGTAGTATATTAGAAATAAATGCTCTAAATAGATAGTGTTGGTAAAGGTTGATAGAGCACTAATTGTATGTTTTCTTTCCTTTCAGGAGGTAAGTACCTACATTCTCGAAAACATACATTCTGACTTTAAGTAAGTAATTCTAGGTGATGATTGCAACAGTTTTGCTGAATGGGGCACAAATATGGCTATGCATGTGTCAAGAGTTGGGTTTGGTAAGGTGCTGTGAAGAGAATGAAGAAGAGAGAGATGGAAATGGAATATTTTGTCATGAAGTATACTCTTCATATGAAAAATCTAAATAGAGCATCTTTTGCGATGTCATGATATCTAGAAATAATTACTTTAATGAGAAAAGTGTATTCGTATGTAGAAACTAAATTTGAAAGGTAAGGGAAAATAAAACGTCCGGAAATGTACTCTTAAGACATGCCAATTTTCGAATAATATCCGATTAGGATGTGCACAAAGATTTGAGAGTGCAGAGACTGAAGGTGCTTAAGCACACTTTCATATCATTTTGTTGTGGTACCTTTGTGTATCACAAGGTGTTTTCAACTGCATTACATCAGTTATCTTGAAAATATTAGAAAAAGTATAACTTAAAGAGCGCAATTATCCTTGCACTATGAGAAAAAGTATAAGTTAAACAGAGCAATTACTTTTGCAATACGTCATCGTTAACTCATACCATTAACATGTTTTTATCTCTTGACATTGGAAAGAAAATGGAGGTAATTAGGTATTGATGGATTTAGTAAAATACCTATATCTTCCAAAGCAACCAACGCGGCTCTCATGTGAAAATATTATAGTTGAATGAGCTAAAATTTTGAAAATAATATAGTGTGTTGGTATTCGTAAAGAAAATGTGGAAGGTAAGGGAAAATGAAACCTGAGGAAACAGTCTCGTAACTCATGCCAATTTTCGTTGAATATTGAATTAGGATGTGCACAAAGATTTGAGAGTGCTTTTACTGAAAGTGCTTAAGCACGCTTTTCAATCATCTTCTTGTAGTTCCTTTACGTAGCCGAATGTGTTTTGATGTGCATTAGAATAGTAATCTTGGCAAGATGAGAAAAGGTATAACTTAAACAGAGCAGTTACCGTTGCAATACGTCGTCGTAAACTCAAATCTCTTGCGTTTGATAAGAACAAAATCAATAATTACGTACCGAAGAATTTGGTAAAATATCAAAATCTTCAGAAGCAAAAAAAGCGCTTCTCATATGAAGATATTATGGTACTCTGGGGTTTTGTTTGGAAAAAAAGAACTAGATTGCAGTTTGAAGATTACTAAGGCTCGTACGGAGAAGTGTCCGTGCTGATGAAAAGGTAAAGAACATCTGATTCTGAACGATATCATTATGATCTCTAAAGCGTTTATTTATGGTTACAAGTACGGGAAATGGATACCTCAGGAAACAATCTCGGAAGACATGCCTATTTTCGACTAATACCACATTAGGATGTGCACACAGATTTTGAGTGCAGATGCTCAAAATGCTTAAGGACATTTTCCTATCATTTTGTTGTGGTACCTTTGCGTATCAGATGTTATTCTCAAATGCATTACATCAGTTATCTTGGCAATATGAGAAAACACGTAACGTAAACAGATCAATTACCACTGCAATACGTCGTCGTAAGCACAAGTTGTTAGGAGATTTTAATCTCTTGACATTGATATGAACAAAATCTGTAGGTAGGTACTGATGGATTTGATAAAATACCACAATCTTCCAAAGGAAACCAAGCGTTTCTCATATGCAGAAATCACGGTACAATGGAATTTTTAAAATAAGAACTTCATAGCAGTTTAAAGATTACTGTGTCTCGTATGGATAAATGTCCATGCTGATCCAAATGTAATGAATACCTGATACTGGATGGTATCGTTATGACCACTACAGTGTATGTCATTCAAAATAGGCACTAAAATAAATGTGGCGACAACATGCTTTGGAAAGTAGCATTTGATATGAAATACACATTTTATGCCTGGTATGATTGCAAAATCCATAATTTCAATACGGCAGTATGTATGACACCGAAGAGGTCAAGTAAAACAGTTATCATTATCTTAAGTTATTATTTGAGATATACAGAATTCTTAATTATGTAGAGATTGAGGTAGTAAATTAGAAATAAATGTCTCAATATCTTGTGCTGCTAATGATTGATAGAACAAAAACAGTAGGTTTTCTTTCCTATATTCTCGATGAACATACATTCTGATTTTATGTAAGTAAATGTAGGTGATGAATGCAGCAGTTTAGCTGAATGGAACAAATATGTGCAGATTTCTGTATGAAGAGTTGGCTAAGGTTAGTTGCAGTGAATTAAATGAAAATGAGGAATACGGAAATTGAATATTTTGTCTGGAGACATAATCTCTATAGCAAAGTTCTAAGTAGAGCAACTTTTGGAATGTCGTCATATCTAGAAATAAGTATGTTAATGAGGAAGTGTATTATCTTATAAGAAAATAGCAGGATTTGCCTGACATGATCACAAAACGCATAATTTCAACAGTGTCCCTTACTACGACGCGATCAAGTGAAATAATTATAAATATCTGAAGTTATTATTTGAGGTGAACATAATTCATAATTAGGTAGAGATCGAAGTAGAAATGTGAAAAAACGCTCCAAATATATATTGTTGAAAAAGATTTATAGAGGAATAAGAATACGTTTTCTTTCCTTTTCAAGAAGTATGTACCTACATTCTCGATAAATATAAATTCTGACTTTAAGTAAGTAAATGTACGTGATGATTGCAGCAATTTAGCTGAATAGAAGAAACGTGTGAAAATTTCTGAGGTACGATCTAGCTAAAGTTAGTCGCTCTGAATTAAATGAAAACGAGAGATTTGGAAATGTAATATTTTGTCATGAAATAGACTCTTCATTGCAAAGACCTAAATCGAGGAACATTTGTCATGCAATAATATCTTGAAATATGTACGTAAGTTAATGGGAAGAGTATTTTTTTTTTGATAAAGAAACAAATCTTGGACGGTAACGGCAACGGAATCATCATGAAATAAACTTGTTTGACACACCAAGTTGTTGATGAAATATCGCCTTCAAACATTTAGCAAGATTCGAGAATGCAGATACCGACTATACTTATCAACACTTTTTTTATACATATAAAATTCTTGTGGTACCTTTGCGTATCGAAAAAAAAATTTGAAATGAAATATATGTTATCTTAGTGATATGAAAAACTCATAAATTAAACAAAAATATCCTTTGTAAAATGTCGTCCTGAATTTGAACCGTAATCTGTTTTAAACTTTGTCGTTGATGTAAACGAATTGGTTACTAGGTACAGAATTGAAAAATAGCAAACTGCAAAACAGAGTAAACTTGGGCATACAATAATATTTAGAAATGTATGTAGATGAGGAAGGTTTTTGTCTTATAAGGAAACTAAACTTGATAGGTAAAAGAAAAGGAATCCTTAGGAATTTATCTTGTATTACATGCCAACTTTGGAGGAATATCACCTTCTCAATTACCGCTAGTACCTATCAACACTTTGTTATACATTTCGTGTGGTATGTTTGGGTATCGAACGGGAATTTCAAATGCAATACATTATCTTGCATTATGAGAGATAATAATTTGAAGACAACACTCCACCTTTTAGTATGTCGTCATAAACGTAAATCGTTAGTATCTTAATTTAAGTGCACATTGCATAAAATGATACCTTCAAATATTTGAATTAATGGGAGACGTTCTTTTCTTTTTTAAAACAAAATTTGGAAGTTAAAGGAAAGGGAACCCATAGGAAATCAACTTGTAGGACATAGAGATGACATGAAATGAAGTGAATTGGTCAACTTGCGATTACGAGAAAACCCACAATTTTCTTGTACTACGTGGTTGTAAACTTAATATGACCGAAACGTTTGCAGGTGATGTGAAGAAAATCCGTGATTGTGGGTATAGCGACAATTTTTAAAAGTCATTACTACTCTAAAAATTTCTTAAATATTGATGACGATCCTATGAGGATAAAATAACATTTCAAATCAAAACCCAAAGCTGTCCTTGTGTGATGGCACAACCGATAGTTTTGACAGTGCAATATGCAGCGTATTGCGTAGTAGTGTACTTCAGTCATAGTTATTAGCTTGTATTGGTTTTTGTTGATGTGTACAAAGTCAGTTATTATGTACTGATGAAAGAAGCAGACAGGTAAACGTTTAGAAAGAGATAGATGCTGCTATCAAAATATAAGGGGATACTGCGACACAATTTTGAAAATAATGTCATTATTGCAGTTAAACGGTTGCTTTGGGTAATATGGATAAATGTCCATGCAGATGACAGTGTACTGAACATTCGATGTGGCACCCTATCACTACAATCTTTAATTCCATGATAACTCGAAAGACTTTCTCGTACATTTATGCCGACTCTTTAGCAATTTATCATTTCAAATGAACACAAGTTATCTTTGCACGATCATGTTATATATATATATATATAGGTATATATATATATATATATATATATATATATATATATATATATATATATATATATATATATATATATATATATATATATGTGTGTGTGTGTGTGTGTGTGTGTGTGTGTGTGTGTGTGTGATCATGCAAAGATAACTTGTATGTTTCATATATACATAGTCATGTCTCGGTATTCATAGCTGGGAAGGCAGTTAAATATTAATTTATCAAAACACAGAAAAAATCCTGCAGGTCGCTTAACAAAGCGAATGCTCTTGATATATGGGAAAAAGACTACACCAACCTGCTTAATCAAGTACAAGTAAGCCAGTACAAAAAGTAATAGTCTGCCAGATACCATGCTTTGCTTTAACTGATACAAATGCATTGCAAGTTGAATGACAATCAATCAAGGATTTTGCCAGCAACAGTAGTATGTGTTATATATATTTAATTTGCATTGTTAGTTATGTTTTTAAAACATTTTTGTAGTTCATTATATGCTATTGTAATGTAACATTGCATGTTGGACTTAACCTTGTCTAAAATCAAATTTCTGTTTGACCTGAATTGTTGAGTTTATTTATTGTGAAAACATCTAATACACAGCGAAAATATTCTCTATGTGTATGGGTTTTGATATCATGATCATTATTAATAGATGTAAACATGCTTATTTTGGTCTGGGTCTAGTTTATTGGAATTCACCTTTTACCTTGTGTATCTCACATAGTTCAGGTTATATATTATACTTTTATTAAAAGACATTCCAATTATAGCTAACCGTTTATTTTGTAAACGTTAAGTACTTTCTAGAAGGTTATTTTGCACTATGGAATAGTGTTTTTTAAGAAATCTTAATTGTGACCTGAAGTCAAGTGGAATACTATATAATCTTGTTTTAAAAAATTGCTCATTCGTCACTTAAGATCTAGGAGAATCAATTGTGTATTATTGTTCATTTGGGATGGAATTTATTTCTTTAAATTATTTAATTCAGTGATTAGTTTCTCAGATTGCTCATAAAAATAATATTGTTGGATAGAGACTTTCATTGGGATTTGTAGTGAATTTAAGGCTGGAATTATATTATTGTGTTTCAATATAAAACTGTTGATACATCAACACTATACAGGCCGCCATAGGCACATCAAAATCTTCAGCGTTGGAATTAATTTGGATTTCGACTAAAGTTTATGCAGAACTTTAATTATTAGGACTTGCGTCATATATCTAGGATTGTTTGGGAAATTTATTTAGGAATACCGTAAGTTCATGTTTTTATTTTCACTTTGTCTTCTAGAGAAATAAATTATTTGTTGAATTTTACAAAGCTTGCTGCTTTTTACTCTTTTCTGTTACTTATTTTAAGAGCACAGACTCGTAACATATATGATGATACAAATTGTATGGCAAGTTGAGCGACCACTGATCACGGTCAGCAGTAGCACATATAGAATGTTATTTAGTATCTTGGATGTTGAAATGTGCTATAAAGATTGTCAATTAAAAGACAACAATCATAACCATGTCTAACTAAAAAAAAAAGATATATGCAATTAATTAGCTTTCAGCAGTATGCTGAGTCGATACTGTTCTTGTTTGTAACTTGTTTTGAGTCCATAATTATCTTAATTGCAGTTTGTTTCTATACTGCTAAATATATCAATATCATGTAGCTTGACGTATTTAATACGAAGCTATGAACATATATCTAAGCTTGACATGTATCGTGAACAATCCTAACAGTAGGAAAACAATGCGAAACTTTCAAATAATCAGGTTGGTTCCTGCCGGTTTTATACCTGTAATTTTGTGCTCTCAGCCGTTTTCCTATATAATAATTTTGCTTTTGCTATGATTTGCTCCGAACATATAATGTGTGTATTACACATTCCAATAAGGTAATGTCTTTTTTAATTTAGTTGAGATATATATTTTTGATATATATATTATTTTTCTCGAGTTTATCAATGAAACGAGTAATTATACAGAGGAAACAACATTACACTAAAACGCCTATACGGAACGTATATTAAATAATGTAAATTGCTAGATTTTGCTTTTGACTAAGAATTCTTCCCTGGTTGCAGGAGAACTTTGAACTTAGGAATCCATATAAGAGGCCGAATTCTATTTTTGCGTTTCTATATGAGAAAGTTACCCATTTAGTATTAGGAACTTTGATGGTCAATTAATATAAAAAATTAGTCATGTACCTGTGAAAACCTTTTCACACTTGACCAATGGGTTACCTATTTATGAAATTATCATGTTAATATTCTGAAAGTTTATCAATACATAAAAATCAAGTTTGTTCCACCCACATCTCCCATAACTGTATCTACTGAGGATAAGTTCAGTGCATGGAGTGAATTATATATTAACTACGTGTTTAGAAATATGTGTATGGGTTAAAGAAAAAGTAATGATTAATCACACTTGAATAAATAACATGTACGTTTAGAACTAGTTATTTCCAACTTCCTAAATGACAGCTGTAGACTTATTTTTCCTTTTCTTTCTGTATATTTGTTGAAGCAAACTTTCCAACCATCCCATAATGTCGAGATTTGTACAAACTGATTACGTTATTTGTCTTATTCCGAAGAAAACTTCGTTCTCTCTCGAACGGGAAGAAATTATGGATTATACAAGACGACGAAAAAGATGGTTTTCTTTCATTATTTAATGAGGGTTAAAATCTCAATGTTCAGATATAAACAAAAATACCAATACAAACCTTCAATCATCTAAAACGCAAAGGCGATTGTTTTGTTAATAATTACAAGTATTTTGTAGACTGGTTGATTTGCATTGTAATGACGGGAAAAGAAAGAACAAGCCATTGAATTTGCTTTCTTCACAGCAGAAATATATTTTATATTTCGTGAAAACAAATAAAACTTTCTATAAGTTTTCATTGAAGCATTTTCAAGTTAAAAAGACACGTATCAACCTATATTTTTTCTCTTCATGTACAGTGCCGAAAGTGTAAGATATGGAGTTCAGTGAAGATTTTCTGCCTGAATTGCGGTCATCCATTATAGAAAGGTATGCAAATAAGTCGGTAGTAGTAAGTTTACGGACACCAATATTTTAAGTTGCTTTTTCACAGTTAGGTGTAATCTTGATATATTTATATAATATATTTGTTAGTGTAACGTTTTCAGATGTAATAATACATAGAGTAACTGACTGTTTCTGTATTTTCGTTAATACTAGAAGTTACATAATTAAACAAGCTTCTATATAACAGATTTTCCGAAACCTTTTGGAACTTAAATTAACATTATATTAGAGCTAACATGTTGCCCCGATTTTTCAAAATTCCACTCAACATATCAATAAATACAGAGTATGTTTTGAGAATAATACCTAATTTGTGAGTCAACTTTAATATAGAGTTATCGCTTTATTTCACATTTAGCTATCATGGCGTTACAGTGTTCCTGGAGGCCAGGAATCCAAAGACTTGTCATACCGAAGTAGATTATGACGGGACATGCTATCGCTTGTAGGGATAATTCCCATTGTCTCGAGATGATATAACTTCGTAGAATCTTTGAACAGCAGGCAGATTAGACTTCAAGTCATAATTAATGCATTAAATTATTAATAATGTTAATATTACATGATTTTGTATCTAATATGTATTATTGTATTCCAATTTTATATTTTTGATCAGTGCTGACTGTTGTTTCCTTTTGTGTTAGTTGGCATTCCTATCTCTAAGAAAAAAATTTTCCTAAATTTCTCATGCGTATTTCTTTGCCCGATAACATTATTTTATTGGAATGAGGTTTGAATGTTTAAAATAATGTTTAGAGGTTCTGATTTTGCTTCTCACATTGCTTTGATTTTAATTTGTAAAGTAGGCATTACATTGTACACGTTGATATATTTGACTTCCATTTTGAATCACTTGGTTGCATAAGAGTTTTGTTTAAATTTATTAATTTTCTTGTTCAAAGCAGAGATTTATACAATTCTTGTAATTTTATCACCTCTCAGATGTATTTAGTTCTGATATGCAGTATAAATATGAATGCACTCGTATGAACGCAGTATAAATATTTATTATTACTAATTAAATATAGAGGTAAATAAATTAAAATGCAATGGTTATTAATGGCTTCCTCTCTTGAGCAAAACCATCATATCCAGCTACGGCATGATTTTCCCTTAACAACATTTGATCTACATATTTTCACTCTCACAAAGCCATTTCTTTTATTCATCCCTTGAGTGGCTGCTTTAGCAAGGTTGCGCTATAACACTATGATACTGACATTACCTTTTGTGGTTAACAAAGTTTTGAAACGGCGGCAGTTTTAAATTTGAAATTTGAAAAAAGTTGAATATTTTATATTTAATTCTCCATTAACGGAAAGTGTATGTCAACGTGGTCAGGTTGGCACATATACTTATCTTAAAAATTTCATTGTTGCTCTAAAATTTGATATTAATATAGTTTAATTAAAGTCTATCCAGTCCTAATTATTGAATGTTATGCCTTAAAAAACCTCAACGTTTAGACGAAATTACTGACCGCTATGGTGTTTTCTGATGGTGGCCAGGTACTAAACTGGGTTGACACACTCAGCTGTCATTGTGACGTCAACCAGTATGTACTGAATCACACCTTTAGGGTAATATTTTCCAAACATGTCCATCTAATTTAACATTGATTTTACAATATGTTGTTGGTAGTGGGTGGGTGTAAATAAAGACCTTCCAAGGAATATGGAATTATAATGATCGAAATAAAGCGACTAATCTCCATTTCATTGTACGTGTGTTCACATTCTGAAACATTAAGCATTTATAAATTAGCCAACCCTGAAGCCTACATAACCTGTACGACATGTACTATTGTTTAAAATAATGGATTGTACAACATTTGTTTTACTTGTTGAAATGCATATATTGATTCTAGCAGATATAGATTTTTAAATCTGGTAAGTTTAGACCAGGAGAGCTGATGGGACTGCCTGTTTTCCGTAGTCCATACGCCAGTTAGCAAAAATTTATTATCCTGCAAAATGTCATAGAATATATATATATATATATATATATATATATATATATATATATATATAGTTATATAGCAGTATATATATATATATATATATATATATATATATATATACATCGATGAAACTTGATACAAACATTTATCCCCTGGTTTAGTTGAAGTCAAATGAAAATGGTGCTGCTCGGCCATCCAGTATGGCCGCCAGAGCGGTTATCATGTAACTATTTATATCGCTACTCCTCCTGAATTTCAAATCGGGGTTTTCACTACAAGACGTCGTACGATGTCTTGTTGATTCTTAGTAGAAATGGTTACTGATCTGACACTCAATATGGCCGCTACGGAGGCCATCTTGGAAATCTTATTATAGCAATTTGTTTCTGAACAGAAAGTCAAAGCATCGTACTGTTTCCACCAGTAGACTTCGTATGATGTCCTGTTGGTCTTAAATGAAAATGGTGTCGGTGTGAAATAGACTACGGCCACCATACTGCGGCCATGGTGAAAGTCTTGTTATCATTACGCCTCCTGAATGGAATATTGCATCAACATGAAGGTTTCAATAAAAGTCTTGTTATGATGTCTTTTTGGTGGTAAATCAAAACGACTAACCCTGAATATGGCTGCCATGGTGGTTATTTGGAAAGTATTGTTGTGTGTACTCCTCCCAAACGGACGGGAAAATCAATGTCTGTGCATATATACGTCTTATGATACTTAATTTGACCTACATGAAAATAGTGCCAGTCATACCTCAAATATGGCTGCCACAATGGCTGTTTTATAGAGCTTGCCGGCACTACTTCCTCGGAATGGATGATCATTATGACACTGGAATTTCAACCAAAGTCTTATGATGATATGTAGTTTCAACTAAATAAAAAGAGCGCTAACCTGACATCCAATACGTACGCGACAACAATTCGTTTCGCAATCTTGTTATTGTTGAGGGATATCAGAGATGGTTTCAATAATCATCAGTTAAAACGAAGAAATTGCTCTTATCGTGAATTTCACGAAATTCCCCTTTGCACAATAAACCGCGAATCCTTTTGAGGAGCTCTTGTTGTATGTATATATTTACTGAAATAAAAAAAATTACAAGCTCCTCCCTTGTAAGATGAATATGTGACATACATTAAATGCTAATTAATATCTTATTTCTGGATTGTATAATTCCTACAATGATAAACATTTCGAATAATTTTCTTATTTATTCCCAATATGATTATTATTGTAACGTGATGGTTTAGTTGGTTTAGTTCTTCGCACTAAATTGTAACAGTTTTCACATATGTATTTCATTTAAATGTTTGCTAAACACAAAAGCTATAATGGAATATTAGTTCGTTTATATATTAATCACTTACTTGCAGTTTTCGCCTAGTCATTGTACTGAACTTAAGAGCCATGAAACGTTGAAATAAAGTAGAAGGTATGTGTTAACATTTTGTTCTTTGTTTTTCACTGGTTAATGATCACAACAGCTTGTCAGAACATACAGAGCTGCCAACAACAGGCATTACCAGTCTAATAATTCTAACCATGTACTGATAAGTACTAGAGGTACATGCATAACATGACAGGTTGACCGTAGAGAACAGCCATTAAATGCTTCATCCCGACCTGTTGAATCGTCTGCATAAAACAGAAAGTTACAGTGAATTAGTAGTGTCTACATTTTCTGGAATATCATTATAAATCTAACATAAACATTGTCAGCTAATCCTGGGAAAATATATAGGAGTATTACAATAATAATTTAAACTTGACACATCGGAAAATTGTATGATAACAATTCATCTACATGCTTGTTTTGCTAATATATTAGCTTAGTGTGATGGCTATAATGAATGCGAAGTCTTTGTTACCTTCTGAATTATCCTACTTAAAAACACTTACATTCTCCTTTAAACATTGTAGTCGTTTGAACATCACGTTCGTTATATTCATCCCAGGAGTTTTCCAATGGAATTTAAAGAAATCATCGAACTTTAACAGGGCATTTTTTTATAATAGTAATATAATCATCCAATCGTGTTTGTGAATCGATGCAGTATTCAGATAAACACTTTTAAAAGATAACTCCTACGTGACAAGATATAGAAAGTTCTATACATAGCACACGTTTCTAATCTAAACAGTCATATATTCGTTGATAGCTGCAAGCTCTAGTAACTCACGAAAGCTAAAACTACAGACGTTTAAATGTACGTTGCATATGATATGGATATAGTTTTCAAAATCACTTGACCAACACTGCAAGATAGTGTCTATATCCGTCTGTAACTCATGTGTATGTTATGAAATGAAAACGACGGTTGTTTTTTGACACACACACACACACACACACACACACATCATATCATCAAATATATATATATGGTATGGTATATAGGTATAGAGAGTATATATATATATATATATAGTATATATATATATATATATATATATATATACAAACACGAAAGGAGAAGGAACTATTTAAGTGGTACAATACCAACTACCAAATTGATTGCATTGAAGTGGAAAAAATTATGAAATTAATAGCTAAATTGATTTATTCATTGCAGAATAAGGGATGTCTTTGAGCTCGTATAATTTCAATTAAGATAATATACGCGTGCAATTCGGACATATTTCAATTATTTCCCGTTGTCCAAATAGCTATGTATATAAAAATATGTAATTAAACTTTGTTGCCTAAATTTATTTGATATGTGACAACGGTCAACGTACGAAGTAAGGTCCAAAATCTGATTGTGTTTTTGAGCATCCAGTTGTAGACGGCAGACGGTGATCCCAGAAGAGCCAGCATACTAGTCATACTTCCTCCAGAGGGGAAACAGCCATGGTGGCATGCAAACCCACATCCGCGATCAAGACGGATATGACTACAGTGCTAGACGCTGCCGTCGTACCGTCGACAATGTTGACCGCTCGTCCACACATTTTACAGAGAGGGTCGCTTCTCGGTCTCTTCTTCAAGTTAAGCATCGATATTGACAATGATCTTTCGGCGGGAGATATGAGTGTTCTCTGATGTCACATAAGAAGAGTGGGATACATTGTGATCTGATACTGGGTGGATACGTTTAAATCGTCCATGTCATCACTTCGATACTTAGACTGACACTGACGATAAATTAAATCTTGCTGAAGTTTTATACGATTCTATTATAAAATACGTATCATAGATCAGAAGCTTCAGTGGTAGATATATAGGAAGTTGAATTGTTGTTACTTACCGTAACTTCAAAGAATTACAGGATCGTAGCCCTTTTATCGCCGCATGAAAGAAATCTCAAACTCATTACCATGTCCATCCTGAAGCAAAACCACCCACGATCGTACAGCTGAATATGGCGGTTTCGCTCTTGCTCTCCGCCATCTTTGTGAATTTACAGCTATATATATATATATATATATATATATATATATATATATATATATATATATATATATATATATATATATATAGATACGACTCTATGATCTTTAAGTAACAGAAAAGATTGAAAGCCAGCTAGGTTTATAAAATTCAACGTTGTGAATTAAATCCCAAATAGTAATACATGTTGGATTATAAGTCCAAACGCATAGAGTTCCAAATAAATCTAAGCATTGTCCAAATAAATTTCATTATTGAATGTGCTGGTGATAATAAAATAAATATGATACTGACAGATTACAACACAAATAGTTTAAATTAATCGCGGCATTAAAAGACAAAGTTTGATTCTTTCCAAGTGGAGATAGAATCCAAATACGGTTGAAACTAGGTTTGATATAATGCAGCAATTAAGAGAATGCAGATGTTAGTTTGCCTTTTGAAGCATCATAAAGCATGTATTTAATGTTTCCATAATAAGGCATATTTACAGAGTCAGATATGCATCATCAATGTGAACAGTAATGCCATTAAAAATGGGAAGCAAGAGATGAAATTAACTTAGGAACTTGATGTTAAAACATGCACAAACTTGTATCCGGTTAAAATCAACGGAACAACTCTAAATATTTTGTAAACTTTACAAGGCCAATCTACAAAGAGCCGTAGATAAGTGAGATAGAATTTATGGTAAACAAAGTTCTATTCTAAACATGACTTTGTAGCTCAGAGTACGAAGAAGTTACTTTTCAATCAACGATTAGAATGTCAAAATATGGGAGATATCTAATGATGCTCGTGTTTGAAAGGATTGAAAGGTTTCATTGAATTTGTTAGAAATGAAAGAAAACTTTGATGAGCGAGGCCAAATATAATTTGTCAATTATAAAGCATTCTTTGGATATCTGTATACCGTTAATTCAATTTTACTGAGCAAGAGAAACAGCAGTGCTGAATACACCTAAATGTCTAGTGTAAACAACATGTGAATTTCTATGGATCACGAGGCCAGAGAGTAAAGTGAAGTCGAAAAGATTGCAGTTTAGCCAGAAAATGACACTCATGAAAAACATAATAAGCCGATTATAAAGTAGGCAATGTCCTCTTAAGGTAATACATTTTTAACAGGAAAGATGAAAACAGACAACATTGAAGAATATGATGATAATTCAATCCAAATTTTAAAAACGCCGAAACACAACTGCAACGTAAAAGATTACAACTAGTCTATGAGATTTTAAACGAGATTAAAGGCAATACAATGATCAAGACATTTATATGTTTCTCAAAATTGGATGAAGGTAACGTAAGTACTCAATAAACTAAGCATTTGCAATTTTTACAAGGAACAATTTTATCACATCAAACTTTCATCACATACATAAATTGCCACAAAATAAACAAAAACAAATCTGCTCATTTGAGAATAGTTTTCTCACCAAGAATTAAAAGCGAATACACTTTTCATGATATGCGAATATACAAAGTCTGAACATCTAGTTTCACAGATATGGAGTAATACTTGAAACTGATCTAATGAAATAATTGGAACAATTAGATGAAAAAACATTAATAAAATGATACTAATTTAATGTAGTAGAGATGGTGGATTAACTAGAAAAACGAATACTTCTACCAGAGACTCTGCAAAACAAACTAGATTATTAATATATTACAGTGGAGGAAATGCAAATGGTAGAATGTAAAATTAACATATAATTTCACGTGAATATGGAAAAATAGTAAATAGATAGTTTTTCAAAGACCAACTCCACACTAATTTCTGGATATGAAATAATGGACTTCAGATTTATAAAATTAACCCATGCAGCAACCTTCCCTTGTCCCGCTACTCATTTAAACTCTCCAGTAAACCAGGATATTTCAGTAATATTTAGTAATATGCAAATATTCTACACCGAGGTAGAATATTTTTCAAAAACAATCCACCTTGCATTTTTGAATAGTTCACTCAACCTTTGGAAAGTGGTTAATCGAGGACAATATACAGATGACAGTGTGGCACTAAATGTTGGTAGGATAAAATAATCTAGACAGTATGGATGGCATCATCTGGTTGTGGAACTTCATACTGGCATTTTATTGACAAAAAAAACCAGAGTTTATTTGCAGATGCGAAAGCTTATGTCTCAATATAAAATACTTTTATTCGATGATGATGCATTCGGATGAATAGCAACAGCGATGACTTACAACAATTTTATTCCAGCATCGCGAATCTACAGTTTCTTATGCGTATATAATCCTGCTTAACTGACCATGAAATTCAATGTTTTATGGGGAAGCTTAATCAGTTGGGCATTCCATAAAACTTTACGAAGGATCTTACGGAAGTTCTCAGGCAAATTCATATTCGTTGGTGGAAGACAGATCTACTATTTGTGAGTTAAGTATATAACTAGTAGTCGGTAATAAAAGCATATATACGATCACCCCAACTTTATAAGCACGGCGTTTCAATAGCCTAGTAAATGTGACTTCATTTCGTTCTATAACGTGTTCTGTAGTATCTACAATTACGATATATTAGTCTTCACAACTACTTGCAAACTTACAAGTTCTCTTTTCTTGTTTAAAGTTATATTTGCCTTAGCATCATCATCTTCAGATTCCCGATTTTCAAGTCATTTTGCTTAAAAGACTTCACTAACTTCAATAATATTTTTCAGTTACTCAAGTATTAAAGAAAATGTGAAAGTCACAGTTGGAAACAAAGAAAATAAATACGTCAGTTTGTCCGTCGACAATAAATGGAACACTAACATAAGTATAATAGCGCAAGAAAGAAATGATCATAGAAATAGCAAATGGAGCATGTACAGAGGTGATCGGTGAAAACTTGATTGAAACTATTTGAAAAACATGGAAGACAAACAAGTCATAAAAAAGTATGGAATATTTGTCTGTGCCAAACCTTTAATAATCTCCCAGACACGTTTTATGTCTTGTAATTCATACAGTGACGTCAATGATAAGCAATATTATGCGGATTATCAACATACCATTTTACAAACTGAGTTATGATGACTACATTACTTCACATGAATCAAAATATTTCATCCGAGTTTTATCTTGCCACTCTCTGCGATAAGTGCTAGTTGTGTAACATTCAAAAATATATTTTTCAACAAGCTAGCAGAAGGTAATTTAGAATTACAAGATGATTGAAAAAATGATTCACAGTTACAATGCCTACAGATTGCTATGCTGCAGATGCATTTGGGCCTTTAACCACCCTCGTTAGAAAACTGATATACTGCTCTTTATTTACTTTATAATGAAATCAGAGATCTTGAATTAATTAACAATATCCTTGTAATATGCTATTTTATCTTGTGACGTCATTTTATATTTTCCAATCTATTATTACTGGCTATCAGATGTTTAGTGGCTGTTCGGTGATAACTCCTTCTTTAGTATAATTAACATCTATTGTTCGGAACCACACAAATCAAAAGAGTCAGCTGGAATATTTTATATATGTCCAGTAGCTAACACATTCCGGTTGTGTAAAATTGATCATATCTGAAAACAATCAATCCGTGGGACATCGAATATTGTGAAAATTGTATCTGTTTGTTTTTATAGTGATTGTGAAATGTCACTTTTTTCTATTAATTAATATGAAGCATACATCACCAGAGAATTCTGGTTATATATATATATATATATATATATATATATATATATATATATATATATATATATATATATATATATATTTGCGATAACCATTACAGTATTTCCTTTTTTCTCCAATTCTTATATTTTAACAGTGATCTCTGTTCTCATCTCTCCATTTTATTTTTTGTACTATGTCGTGTAGTCTGTGTTTTTCTATATACCACTAATCTTGCGTTTTGTTTGAAGTATACGTTTTGTAATAGCTTCTAGTTTTTTTTAACAATTATCCATGACTTTATTTTCTGCTATTTAAACATGTTTTGGAATGCAGATATTTTATTTTACCTATCTAAATGTCATCTCAATACATGCTCACATCTCGCAAGTACGCTATAATTCGCCATGCAATTAACTTTTCTTTCATGCTGAAATTGAGTTGCTCTATCTTTTGAATTTCATCCTCAAATAAAGCATTATTAAAACAATGTTGTTAGAGTACCTGAAAAAATTTGTTGTCAAACGACATACGATCCTTGTATAGTTTAACCGCGAGACTTTTACAAAAGAGCTATAACTGAACGTTTAAAAAAGAAACAAGATGCTGGAACATTGCTTAAAATAATACACGCGCAACAAATGAAACGAGCTGTTATTTTATACATGGTAATGTAGCCACTTGGTTTTTCTTGTTTATTTCGACAAAAATGTCAACCTACTTATTCATAAGGTTTCAAATAATGTGATAAATGAAGTTGAAAATAACAATGAACAATCAGTCAAATAAAAAAGGGCAATAGCTAATAACGACAGTACCTTACAACCCACTATCACAACTGTTTCAAAAGACATTAAAATCTTTCCTCCAATTGGCAAACATCTCCTTAGGTCAATAATATTCAGCAAAATAAACCCATCATGAAAACAATTTGCCATGCATGCACATAATTTGTTCTAACATCTGCATGAAACATGTCTGTGAAAAGCTGCGAAGTTTACAAGTGGTGCACATTATAGATATTGCCTAGTTAAGCATTCCGTTGGAGAATTAACTATCTGGTAGCACACAGATTTGTTTCCTGACAAAATTATTAGCAGCATACAGTTGAGCTTATTAACATTTATGCATTGCTAGCGTGACATGAAGTTTTCTCTCTGTAGTTGAGACGATACAACTCTTTCCCATTTGTAACGAGACTGTTGGCTAACGTTTCTCTCAAAATTAATAATATATTGAGCGAAACAGAAACACAATTTACCAATCGTTCAAGGACCTTATACAAAGGCATACCCAGAGTCAGCCAATCGTTCAAGGACCTTATACAAAGGCATATCAAGGTGTATAACTTACCCATTGACAGCACGTGAAACAAGCGAAGAGAAAGGTTATTGCTAGTAAATATAAAGATACCCCTCTTAATCATCAAGGCCTTGATTGCCTGTGCATTTACAAAACTTAGTGCACAAACAGTTATTTACCATGCCAGAGGGACCATGACTAGCTGAGTTTCGTCTTAATGAGATATTTGGACACATACATACATACATACATACATGCGTATATACATACATCAGGAGAAACGCTAGAAGCACTAACAATGTTTAGTCGAAAGGCAATATAGTTATCCCTCTACAAGATATAAATTGTACAGTTCAGGTCTTCACAGATGTCTTCAGGACACTATTCTCCAAGCATCCTCAGTGTCTCAAACACTTGCTGCTCTCTTTCCGGCCGTAAAATTATACGAAACAAGATTATTGTTTGAAATTACAAACAACTCCACTGCAGAGGAAAAAATTCTAAATGTTTCATACAATGTATAACAAGAAACTTGCTATGGCTTGCTGGTTGATACCACCCCTGAGCGTTTGGTAAAGTGGTGTTGTATAAATCAAGATGTATCCACAAACCAAGTAAGATGATTAAGTGGACAAATGTATTAAAACATCTTTCCATTTTTGCTGAAATATACAAACTTTTAACATTCAGGTTGATGGATGCACACAGAAATATAATATAAAGCATCTGTTGTGCTAAGCTTCCACCAAGGTGGACTCAACAAAGTGTAAGTCTGGGCTTGAACTTAAGTCTAGATGACACAGGTACAGGTTTTAATTAGGGTAAAATGCTCCACTAATGCATTTATAATATTCTCATTTAGATACATATTTCTATACAAAACTATACATACCTCATAAATTTTCTTATATTTTTTAATGGTCATGAATAATTAATAAAATAAATACTAGCCATTATCCATTCATTCTTTAAATTGACCATTCATGAGAATGAGCCATCATGTCATTTTCTTTGTATTTGCTGGAAATACCGAGTGAGGGATGTATAGTTTTCTGTCACCCAGATGAATATAGCGGATGTGATTTCACAGTGTAAAATTGATATGCATAAGTCATTCACTTGATTTATTTTCCAAAGAGGCACAAGTGGGCCTAATATTGCTCATCTGAATGACATATGCCTAACAGCCAAATACAACACTGAACTGTAAAGGAGAGTACTTAAGACTATATGACCATTCAGGAGCCATGGATAATTTCTGTCAGATTTTCTAAAATGGGGGCTAAAAAAATGATATTTTAGCCAAGTGACGTTGACTCATTAACTATCCAAAAAGCCAATCCGAAGCTTGTATGCAAGGATGGATTTGCTATTCATAAATAGACGCGTTGATCTTGTGGGTGACACTCCCATTCAAGGCCCCATCGTGAGAATGTTAATTTTACCTGTGGTAATGCTGATTTATTAATTTGAGTACAGCAAAAGGGAACGACTGCGACAAGGTTGATTGATGCTGAATATGTGCTGAATGTTTCTTTTATTGTTGCTTGACTCGCAAAGTGCGAAACGAAATTTTAGAGATTCAGGGTTTTTTCAATTTTGTAATCAAGCACACCTCACCCCCTAAGTGAACCGCGGGTGGTATAAAATGATCACTCATATATTGGGTTGGGGGGCCCAGGCAAGTGCACCTAGATTAGGTTTTATAATCAACGATATTTCGTCTTGTTTTCAATGCATCGCAGGCACCCCTAAACCTTTAATAATTGTTTTAAACAATATACCAAGTCGCGCTCTTAGGAATAGAACACGTGAGGTAAGTTTCAACAGGCTGATCGAAAGATTGTCCTTACACGCTAACTTCTCGGCCACTGTCTCCATTGAGAGTATAGGGCTAAAAGAAATTACATGAACTATACCAGCGGTGCTGTTTGCAGCGAGTCACAGTAAATTCGCACTTATGAACAGACAGATAAAAAATAAGTGTACATGCGTTTATTAAGTATCTGAGCATTCCAATTCTATTATCACAACATGCATTGTATTTTGCCTGAGGCTGGGAAACCAGCGTGCTATTATTAGCGATCAGTTTATCATAGATGTTATTAGCCGGAAATTCAACGAAGCTGAAAAAATACGTTACGTTACTGGATATACTGAAATTATATTTTTTGGTTAATCAACTTTGACAAAGCTGATTTATAAATACCATTTGCGAGAAATTGAACCGAATATGGATTAGTGTGAAAATATTTTCCTGCAGCTGACATTGAAGAAATTTCCCTTAATTCTCCGGTTTCAAGATTAAATGATTTAACAGGTCGAGGAGTCTTGTTACATCTACCAGTTTTTCCTCGCATGTTATTTTCGTTTGATGTAATAGCCTGTAAATTTTCAGGGTGATTATCTTTTCTGTCTGAGCTCGCGTGATCAATAACTAACCCATCATTGATAACGCTATTGAAGCATTCGTAAATAAATCTGTCAGAATAATAGTTTTTCATTATTTCATTGTCGGAAATTCTGACACCGATCACAAAGTATCCTCTATTATTGACATTTCCAAAAGGTTTCTTGTTCTTCCAGTGTCGTATAACACCGGCTCTGCTCGCTTTATAATTAACGAATATCTGATGTTTCTTAAAATCATCAAGATCAATATTTTTTTTTTTTTTTGCTTGCTCCTTTTATATAAATTTCTCTGTCTCTAATATAACATTTTTTTTTTCAGCAGAGGAATATCTTTCGAGATAAGCTTTGGCGTCTTTTATTTTGATATTGCCTGGGGCGTCTGTTTCTCGTAATATCGTTCAAGTGCTCGATATTTTCGTCCGCCACAAGATGTACATAACTGTGTTCTTCCCTTGACCCCAACTCCGCATTTCAAACATGGTTGAGGTCCAGTACTGCCACGGCGAACACTGGCCTTGTGATAGCCGCAGTAATCGCCACGACAATTCTTTTCACAACGTGTAGCTGGTCCGATCATGAGCCATCGACTACTTCTTTTTCTTCTGACATATTATATTGTTTGGACAAAGTTCAATTGAAGAATAACTTTTCCTAATTATAAAGCAACGAGCATCAGCGTCGTTACTGCAGCGAGAAATTATTTGCCAGGATCAACCTGTAGCAACTGTGGCCAACTCAGACCGCTCCTCTTCTTTGTAGCTACTTGCAACTTCTCAGACCGTCAGTACATTTTTGCATATGCGCCGTTTACTTGATGTGCCAATGTCGTCATGCGGTAAAAACAAGATATCTGCATGATAAACTTCGTTGGGCGTGCTGACATCAAACCGTCCACGTTGAATCGTTTTGGGACGTGGTAGTTAAATTTGCCATAATGCCTGTCGTGACAACCAATCTGCGGTAACGGTGCGTTTGACAACTGCTGCATCGGCGAGTTTGCTAATCGCTGTTGTACCTCTCCAGTATTCGATTGGACTATAATAAATCGATTTCACTATGTATTTGTCGGCGTTTAATTACTAGCTTCTAACACTATCTGACCTTTCATCGCCGAACTTATTAACCAGTTTGCGAGTGAGTCTCGTATGTTTTTATTTTTAATCGACTTTAGCGTGTAAATGAACTTGACGTCCGCGATATGTCGTTGTTGCAAATCTTTATTTTTGTACGCGACATCATATGTATGGCACGTTTGATCAATCGTATTCACCGCAAATTCACCTGGTTTTGGTTGCTTTTTTCGTCGAGTCTAATGTCAAATCGGGTTCCAGGACCACACGAATTACATTCTGGAAGATGTTGTTTCCTCGGGTACTTCTCCCATGGCGTTCCTGGTAGTTTTCCGAGTGTCCCAGCAATAACACCACCAGTGACTGTGTCGCCGGCAATGCTCGCATTGCTGCTCACAAACTTATATTTTTTATGCCGCATTTTACACACTTACCTGTAAGTGCTCGCCTGTTATTTCTCGTCGTTGTATCTGTGACCGTCTTGCATCGAACACAATATAAACTCATGAATATAGATAATACTATATTTGTACAATATGAACGAGATTGACTTTTTGTTTTGGCTACACGCGAGCAAGCACCGGTCAAGTTTCATCCAGTGTTGCCAAATTCCATTCGAGCTATAATAATTGGTCCGTCCGGTTCTGGTAAAACTCAGTGGTTGATCGACCTGAGAATGAGGTTGCTCAAATGGGACAAACTTTATTTAGTGGCGCCATCTGCAGATGACCAACGATGCTGTGATGTTTTTAAGGAATTTAGTGAACCGGCGGCAAGTCTGGAAAACAAAGACGCTATTGAGTTTGTCGAGGATCTTGACGGGGATATCAACAACAATCAGGTGGTTTACGATGATGTCATGCTTGACAAACAACCAAATCCAGCCACAATATTTTCACGAGGTAGGCATAAAAAAACAGATATCATTTATTTGACACAGCGGTACACTAACATCCCCAAAGTGATCAGAGATAACTAATATTTTGGTTATTTCAGTCATTCTTCACCGCGTGTGTCCAATAAATTGCCGTCCTGGTCGTTTAGACGAAAACTTGTTCGTGACAGCGACTGATTATGACATCGTAAATAAACAGGATTAACGGGCACTGACGCAATCAGATGACCCGGCGGGACCTCCTGAGAAAAGCTGTAAAGAACATATCCCTGCTGGGCCTGCCATTGGGATGTTTGCCCAGACGCCGTATAGCTAACGTCGACTGCGTCACAGACCAGATTTACAGAAATCGTCGACGTGATGTTGACAATGCCTGGCGATACATAACGATCACCACCTGTTGGATTATTGTTATGTGTTAGAATATCTGGAGGGCCTTTTATCTTCTCCCATGCGTCATAGATCTTTGTAAAGTATTCGTCAATTATGTAATTGAGACCCTCCTGCATTTTATCGACGTTGAACCGGGGTAGTTTAAACGTGGGCAGTTGGTCTTCTGTGATCTTTACTTGATCAAGAAATAACTTTTTGTATGTTACGCCACTTGCGCTCCTAATATCGTCACCCATGTTAATTACTTTTTCTGTCATAGTTTTTCGAAGGAGTTCTGCATTAGATTTCACCTGGTTCAGATGTTGCACTGTCACAATGATTCTTCGTTTAAGATCGTCATTCGGATATTCAAGTATATACTGCTCAAGCGGCTTCTAAAATTATCCTGTGTATTTTTTATGCTCCTGAGATATTCTCTTGTTAATCAATATTTCAGGAGAAACTACAATCGTTTCACTTACCGTCCGTGTTTTGTTATCATAAACCCTTGCCAGGTAACGGAGGCCACCTCAGTCGTCAACCTTTCCAGGGATATCTAAGTCAGCCAGTCCAAGTATACCCCCATCCCCATATATCTATCTCTCAGAATATGCCATTGCACAGTGTATCTATACTTCGGTTCTTTTATGAATCCTTGTTTCTCTGTCAATAATCAGATCATTGTGGTTCTGCTGGTCCAACATAAATTGACGCTTCCTGCAACCATCCCAACACAGATCTGATCGATGATTTATATACGTTAACGGCGTAACCTGGCGTCAATATTTCAATGGCGGCACTCAGCGTTGGTTCCTGTACATTGATGGCGATCTTTGACACTTTTCCTGTTATAGATTTAACTGTACGCCAAATTTCATCATTTATTTGTTCGATTGATATGATCCTGTTGGTATGCTGACTGCTTTTCAGTCTGGGACTGGATGGCCCCCTTCCAACTTTGTTTCATGCGCAAATACCTGTGAATTATTAGCGTCTAATCCACCAAATGATTTTTCTCTAATATTTGGCCAGCTATAATGAAATCGTAACTGTGAAAGTGAGATCTCAAGCGACGTACCATTGGCGGCTTTTATCTGAGTTGGAAAACCAATATTGAATTCCGGGCGTGTTGACGTTCTGATATCATTGTAATAGTCGGCGGTGTTGTGTTAGCAATAACCTGCTTCAGAGATGTAAGCATTTCACGTGTGGCTATTTCTGCGGTCATTATCTATTTGGCGGATTCTAAATGTGGCATTAGCAACGTTTGCAACGGTACGTTTGCGTTTTAGTGATACCGATAATAAATATCCCCGTTCGCAGCAAATTCTCTATCGGTGATATATTTATACACGTCGCCGAGTATGTTATTTCTTCATGCTCATGTAATTGTTTTACCGGCACATGTAGATATTTTTTCGCGATGATATTGAGGATACCAACAACATCAACACCAATTGCAACCACTGGTGATATCACGTGCGTCGCTTATAACGTGTCGATTAACGTAGTTGTATGAGCGACCAGAGAGGAGACCGCGTATACAGCATTATCGATGACGGTTATTCGTCTGTGACATATTTTTGTTTTGGTTTTGTCATGTGCTCGTCGATGATTTCTTCCAGTGATGCTTTCCACGCACATGCTTGATTATACCGGAATGTCTGTGAGGGATTCATTATGGTATATACTAAGGTGTTTGCGCGACGAATTCCAGACACCAACGATACGTCGTTGCGGTTAAGACTTTACTGTGGATAATCGTGTTTGATGCTCCTGTCTTTGATTTTTGGCGCCGGTGAATACCACGATGTTAATTTTGGTTTCAGCTGAAACTCGCAGGATAATATCGACCCATTTGATATTGCTTGCCTTTAGCCACACATGCTGATCCTGAAAAAGAACAACCTCATCCGGATCAATCCCGGACAGACTCTAAAGATCAGCAAGTTCATATCGTTTTGCATACGCTGACAGATCAACGTCACCCGAGGACTTGCAGCTCTTCCGTAAATATCTACCATTATAAACCATTAACCTGTTTAAAACGATGCTGTCTGCTGGTATATTTGTGGGTGACTTATGCGGCGGTGCTGATGATCTTGACACGGCGTTAAGTATGGCAAGTACTTCTAGACTACACATATTGGTGGATCCGTTATTGTCTGCGTTGGTAATGTTGAATACAAGACGGACGCTTTAGATAATCTGCTGCTATACCGCACATTTCTGCTTGGTTTATTATTTACTGACACTTGCTGGCATCATTTCGGTGTTGGGCAGCTTTATTGGAGTCTTTTTTTGATCGACGAGAATGCTTTACCAGCAACAACACCAACAGTGTAAATACCCTTATCACGAACAACTTCAATAACTTTCATGCCTAATTGTTTTTGTTTTACAATCGGAATAGCTTTTGGGGCCATCCTTCCAAATAAAACTCGAAAAACATAGCCGAATCCGTCCCCGTATTTCGCGCTATTAACATGTAATCGTGAACTTATCACCCTGACGTTTTCATGTCCAAGATGGGTATTGTGCATAATCATGTTATTTTGTTATCGCAGATCTAATTGATCAGTCACTGTAATAATCGTAGGTAATTTCATCGATCAGTGCCCGATAGACGCTGTTGTCCATGACGCCTCCGGCAAATAAACGCTGACAAATATCAGCTGATTCATTGATGCTTTCGTGGGAATTATTGCCGGCTCGTCTTCCACCAATCAAACTTTCTAGTCGGTCAACATCGGCGAAGATATTATTGGTGCAAAGTTTATCTTGAATCGCCGGCAAGGTCTGTTTTTTACGAGGTCGATCGCGATTGGCAAGGCCACTTCCGGTTGCTTCTTCTTCCTCAATACGCGGTGGTCTGAATAGTGATTTTTGGGTGATAATATATCTCCAGGTAATGTAGCTTTTCTAGCTTCATCGACTTGTTTCTCAAATTATTCAAATTCATCCTTATACTTTCCGCTGAGTTGACTTATACTGCGGTACTTTCGAAACACAAAACAAGTCTAGTTGTTTTTTTGAACATCGGAGGTCTCTGGATCTAACAAGTTCTACGAGCTGAGTAATCCTCTGCAGCGATCGCTATAGGGTTTTCTAGAAGAATTTCACGAGCTTCTTCGGTAAATTACGGAGCCCGTGAAGGGACAAACTTCACATTTTTTTAAAATCCGAGATCTCGATTTACTAATCCAAGATCTTGGTTTAATAATCCGAGATCTCGATTTACTAATCCGAGATCTCGGTTTACTGATCCGAGATCTCGATTTACTAATCCGAGATCTCGATTTACTAAGCGGGCGCTCACCAGTTATTATGTACTTTTGAGAGAGTGACATATATATGGTGAAGTTGTTTGCATTTAAAACATGCACAGTGGAGAGAATGTTGGCATACCTCTATGCTACTTTGATGTAATGTGGCTGGCATTTCTTTGGATATTGTACTTTTGGAAATTGTAAATGATCTTAGCACACTGCTAACTAAAATGACTGCTCCCTTGTGCTCCAAAAATCAGCATGAATTTGTCTAAAGTACGCGATTCTTAGCACCTATTAAAATAGGGAAAATGAATGTTGCCAGACTAGACAATACCAGCTTCAAAAAGTGCAAGGAATGAATTACCAAATATATAAAATGTAAAAAGTGTTATCGGCTCTTTTTTTATTCAATTTACCTCTGAAGTTCAGGAAGTGAAAATGAGCAAGTGGAGCTAGCACTTTTTTGAAAGGTGCACATCTGGAGTAAAGCCAAGCTGTATACCCTATAACCCATATTGCACCCATCAATCATACACGAAAATAAAGGGAATTAAAGGTTCTTTGAAAAATACCTAAGATATACAAGGTCTTTTTTTAAATAGCCTGTATAACTAATGAGGAAACTCAGGGAAATTCTTTTTTTTTAAAAATTTTAACCCTATGCAAAATACGAAACTGTAGAGCGCCACCTAATCCGAGATATCGGTTTACTAATCTGAGATCTCGGTTTACTAATCCGAGATCTCGGTTTAGTAATCCGAGATCTCGGTTTACCATATGGAGATTTGAATTGATGAATTTGTCATCTGGGTTCATCGTTTTGACTGGATGCGTTTATTTGGTCGGAGGAGAAATATTCAAGCATCTGAGGGAAGTTGTAACTGTAGATGTTTATTGTAAGGGGCGTTTATTACAATTAAATAAAATACTACTCCTGAAGCAAAGGTCGATGAGATAGATAAAATATATGATTTGCTGTATCATGTAATCCAAGCCTTCCCTCTGTCGATGATCCAGTAGGAAACCCCCACAGTATACTTCTACAGTATGTAAGTGTCCATGATTATTACGCTTATGTAAATGCATTCATAATACCTGCTTGTGCGAAAAATCAGGTATATTTGTTTTGTCACGGCAGCTGAGTGTTTGTCAACTGGTCCGTCTGCACGTCCATCGTTATTTATAGTCTCTTGAAGCCCCAATTTAGAGTTTGAAGTTAGGTTCCCTATGGCTTGTTAATAGTATGTGGATTTCGGATTCAGGTTCGATCATAGGGGGCCTTTGTTCAGGTTAAAAGATCTAAAGATTACTTGTCTTAGTTAATATGGAAAAGTCTAGACTGCGATGTCTTTGTTTTCAAATTAGAAGAGTGATGCGGTGGTGACCTAGTGGTTAGAGCGTCCGCCTCGTATGCGGAAGATCGCGGGTTCGAACCCAGGTCGAGACAACCAAAGACTTATAAAAATGGTATTAACAGCTGCCTCGCTAGGCGCTCAGCATTACGAGGTTAGTGTTAGGACTGGTCGGCCTGGTGTCAGGATAATGTGACTGGGTGGGACATCATGCCACATGTCTGCGGCATGAGGCCCCAATCTAGACATCACTATAAACTGCAACACTGCAGACATCGTAGCAATATGACTGAGAAAATGTTAAAGCTACGTTAAAAATCCAAAACACAGACACACACACACAAATTAAATGAGGTGTATATGGCTTATACAATTAGGTCTTGGGTTTTTATTTGACCTCCAGGAATTCATATAGAAGTCATAAAGATCAAAAGGTCAAAATATGTTTGCAGAGTTTGAATCGAATTTTTCAAGATGCTTACGGCACTCAGAAACTCATAAAAGTATTTGTTTTTATGAGGAGAGTGTTCTTTTGAAAACGCCATTTTTCAGCACACGATAGGCTATACCGGGATATCCCCGGAAAGAACCACCGACCCACGAGAAGCTACTGGCAAGCGGCTGTCTTCAGAATGTGACATCCGGGAAAAAGCCAAAGTTATTAATTTCAAAATTGTTTCAAACATATAAAGATAACACACACAATGCATGTTTCTGTGGTTATAGTGTAATAACATTTGTCGTTAGTATCACCTGATTTAACAAAATATAATTGTTTAGTTTATGTTGACTTAAGTATTGAATACATTTAATCAGATTTGAAGCAAATTGTGTGTAATCTCAACACATAAAACACGGTACAAAAACAGGATCAACACACGAAAATAACAAACATAAACGTGAATTCAAATTAAATAGTCATAATTACACAATTTACAGTTTTGCAACATGAGAGATATGGCTATTAGGTGAATGGTTCCATTCTAGAGGATGTATTTTAGAAACCTTCGTATCAAATTGGTGTACATTCAAACGCAAGAAAACAAATTCATACTCCACACTGTTGTCTTATTCTTCTGATGGTATTTCAACCTGTTTACTCGTTTTGTTTTTAACCTCTTCATTGAAACCTTTTAACAGCTTTCTTTGCTCAGTTTAGGGGACTTTTCCAACTTTTATTATTAATGTCTACCTGAAGGAATGAATTGTTTTTCTGTGTACTAATATCACCATGCCATAACAAATACGGTACCTATTTTTATTTCAGGATGAATTGGACGGCGTTATGTTGGTTTGGAATACACACAGAATAAGAGCAAACCGGAACAACTCTCCCTCAGGTAGGCCACTGATTCTACACTTATTGCCGGATATGGAGAACGTAAAAAATCATTTGTGTGACGTTTCATAAGAGGAGATAGAAGTGTGCCGTATGGAATGTGCTGAGGAAACGATCTATCCTTGTGAGGAAGAATTATTCGAACTTTGTTGTCTCCATATGGAGGAAAACAACTGGAATCTACCGAAAGTTATCGCTGAGGCAATAGACTTATATTTGTGCCTACACAACTGTCTCTTAACACAACTGTGACCGGCTTGATGCCAGATATAGCAATTTCTGTACATCTTGTTTTGTCACAGAAACCTTCCTCAATGCATATATCAAACAGTTAATAACAGAGATTTATTTTTTAGAGGCGATATAAAGGTGTCTATGTTTGCTTTTCTATGATATTAAAGTCATGTCCTTTATGAAAATTCTACTAATAAACAAATTCTTGTAACCGATTTTGACTGTAATATGCTCTCAAATTACTTCGCATTTGTATTGGCTCTGTAGGCATTGAGGTTAACAAAGATCAGGCGAAAATATGTCGCTGTCGATAGGTTTCCCGCTTTGCACCTTGGTTTGTATTGCTCACTCCTCCCATAGCTGGTGGTCAAGAAACATGGGAAATAACTTTGTATTCAGGTCTAATGGGTGCTAAAGGAAAATGATTTTGCATCTTTGGCATTCAACTCGATGCAGTCATTTTGAAAGCTTTTTGGTCGCTACTCCTACTGGATGGATAGTCATATCAGCACGAAAATTTCTCTCCTCCAGGAACACTTCTTACAATGCATTGCTAGTAATAAATAAAAATCGTCCTGATCTAATATCCAATAGCATGGCCTTTGTATAAGCCATAAGACCGTGCTATCGCCACACTGTCTGAATAGATAGTAACATCGATATATGGTTTCTAATTGGAACACTTCATACAACAAGTAATTGGTCTCGAATAAAAACAAAAAGTGCTGGTCCAACATCCTGCATGATTAACATGTCCAAATTGGCTGCACCCTTGAAAAATCTTGTCATCACTTTTCCTTAATGGACGAAATTTTCTCAACAGAGCAGAACATAGGAAAATATTTAATACAATTTGTTCTAAATGAAAATGGCGTTGGTATGACACAAACACGATCACTCCAGCAGCCCCATTGAAATCTTGTAACGCTAAAAATCAAAATAATAAATAAAATGTAGCCATCTTTCCATAGTGCGCTGGGCTGCGGTAAAATAAATGTTACATGAATACAAAAGAACGATATCCCACCTGTGTAACTAATACATCCAAAGTAAAATAAAGAAACATTCCTTCGGTGGATTTCTGCAAATTTTATATCGAGATTGCGTGTAAATGTTACATTCAGATTCAGCTCGGAACTGTGACTTTGGACTGGTTAACGAATTGATATTAGCCATTGGGGATAAGTCTCACTTTTAGAATGCAAATTAATTGTAATCTCAGGGTACGTTGGGCTTTGCTAACGTGGCTTTTCTCATTTTGGACTCGTTGTCTCTGATTGGTTATCTTATACGATGACTCAGGCCTTCACATGACGGTGTGATTACGACGCACTTTAATTACTTCATAATGTGTAACACGAATCCTGCTCAATCGGGACGTAACCTTCATTTTCCATCGCATGACGCAACAAACCACCTCTGATGTAAATAATGACCATTTCGAAGTGCTTTGAAGCCCGTTGGAGTTTGTACATTATAAGAAGTTAATAAGACCACAATCACTACATTACGTGTCATAACTAAAGGCAGTGTAAACAATAGTTTCAGATTTTGGAAAATAAACGATTTCGTTAATTTGTACATTACAATGTTGCAGGAATAAAATAAAAGAAAAATGCTTAGTTTCGATGGCACCGCCTTCATAAATTATAATATGACATAGGTGCAGCCTATGCTAGCTGAATGACATTGCGTGTTTTCATGGAGTTGTGAGTTGTGAGATGGAGTTGTGAGATGCGATGGCTTTTGTCTGTGCAAGTTCTCAGCAATTGTAATCTAGTGCTCACGCGTTGCAAGAAATATTTATTGATATTGTCATTCAATTAAATATAAATGTATCACACGACTACTGTGTTATTTACGTTAATATAGCCAAATAATATTTTTTGTGTGCATAATAACACATAATGGCGTCACAAATAGCATCATGCAAAGGACAGTGACGTTTTAAGGCATAGGCACGCGAGGCACGTGCCTAGGGCCCCGCGCAGCAGGGGGCCCCGCGGCGGCCCAAAAACAAACTTTCGGTTTCGGTTTCGGTATCGGTGCAGAAAGTGACCAAATTGTTGCTTTCGGTGTAGTCTCGGTTTCGGCCGAAATTTAAATTGCATCTTTCGGCAGACTCCTATATATGTCTGGATATAATGACTGACAGTAACCTGTAGACACAAGACTTTTACGCAGATTCAGATTGTAATTGTCAGTTATCACCGATTTGCCATTTTGTCCATTTCCACTAACTACGATCTATTAAACAAACCATTAGACAACCCACCAAGAATGAGTAGAAATTATATAAGTGGTGCTGCGAAGAGAAAGAAGGAAGCAGCAGAATTGGAAAGGTTGGCCAAACATCCAAAATTATTGTCTTTTTTTCAAAGTCAGAAAGTACAATCATCATTGCAGTCCGACATTGTTGAGACGCAAGATACTCTTAAGTCGTCTTGCTCGTCTACTGATGCCATTGTCTGTGATAAAGATAAACAGTTAGTGTCGCTGCAAGTTGATAGTCTACCCGTTGAAAGTTCAGATATTGTCATATCACCAACAGTCGAAAAAATTCCACAAGGTGTCAGCTCGGCGGGCTATCCAACAGATGCAGCCCTATGGAGTCCAATCACTGAGGAATTACGATCTAATTGGATTCGTAGAAGTCCTGCTAGTTGCCAGCATAAAGAGTCTGATTTTAGTACGACTCAGCGTATGGAACTGGAGATAAGTTGGAGAGACGTTGCTTAACTGATTCCTGTTTCCGCCGTGAATTGCGAAATGGTGAATCAGTTTGTCGCGAGTGGCTACTCTATTCTCCATCACAGAAGTCCGTGTATTGCTTTGTGTGTCGCTTATTTTCAACAACTACGATGTGTCATCAATCTGCTCTATGCACAACTGGCTTTAACGATTGGAAGAATGCAATGACACGTCTCAGAGAACATGAAAATGGCGAGGGTCATCGAAAGTGCATGCTTATTTACACTGAGCGTGTTAGAGAAGCTGGTCACATTGATACATAATTAATGAAGCAATTAAAAGTGGAACAGCAATATTGGCGTAATGTCCTGCAGCAGGTTGTGGCTGTAGTGAAGTTTTTGGCATCCAGGGGCTTGTCTTTTAGAGGTGACAATCAGATTCTAGGTTCACAGCACAATGAAAATTATTTGGGAAGCTTGGAATTAATTAGCCAATTCGATCCATTTCTCAGTGAACATTTGAAGAGATACGGCAATGCTGGAAAAGGTAACTCCTCCTATCTATCGGCAAATATATGCGAAGAGTTTATCGTATTGATGGGCACCAAAGTTGTTTGCTCAATCCTTTCAGAACTAAGACAAGCAAAATATTTCTCTCTTAGTGTGGACTCCACACCGGATGTGAGTCACACCGATCAATTGACATTGACCGTGAGATATGTGAAAGATTTATCATCAGTAGAACGGTTCTTAGGATTTGTATGTATCCGCGGTCATGGAGCAGAGTATCTTGCGGACACCATCGTGAACTTTTTGGATGAAAACAACATCAGCATAGCAGATTGCCGTGGACAGTCCTATGATAATGCCTCTAACATGTCCGGTCAATACTCAAGCGTGCAAGCTAGAATAAAAGGAATAACGAATTAGCTGTATACGTTCCGTGTGCGGGCCATTCCCTGAATTTAGTTGGCTTGAAGGCTGTTGAATGTTGCACGCAAGTCATAGCCTACTTCGACTTTCTTCAAAAACTATATGCCTTTTTCGTGGCATCAACGCATCGTTGGCATGTCCTGGAGACATCTTTAGGACATGAACACAAAGTAGTGAAACGCTTATCAGATACGCGATGGTCCGCTCATGCTGATGCTGTGAAGGCTCTGTGGCATGGGTACAAAGAAGTTCAAGCAGCTCTTGATAGGATTGCACGGGACAAAGACGAACCTGGAGACGCTTCCTATGAAGCAGCAGCTCTAAGCAAAAAGATGGGTAAGTTGGAAATTGCAAAAAGCAGACATGGATTCATCAATCGCGGTCAATCTGATTCAATCACTGAAGCTTTATGTTGATGCACTTAGAGACAATAATTATTTTGAAGAATATGAACGCAGAGCCAAAACACAAACTCACAACACAGAGTACTACGACAGCCAAAGACGAGTGACTAAAAGAAATATGCAAATTACAATTCTGGAAGGTCTTGCAATTGACACTGTTATGGATGCGAGCACAAAATTTAGAATTCAAACCTACTTACCAATCATCGACTCACTGATCACTGAACTAAACAAACGTAGAGAAGCTTATGAAGAAATCAGCAGCAGATTTACATTCTTAATCAAACTGGACCATTTGAATGTTGAACAAATAACAGAATACAGTGAAAAGCTTGCAAAGTTCTATCCTCAAGATCTTGACCAACACGAACTAATTTCAGAATGTGTACACCTGAAACACTATATGTCAGTGTCATTTGCAAAAACACCAGTGCCATCTATGTGAGTAATCTATGCCATGATAAAGAATGACAATCTGGAATCAACGTTTCCAACCGTTGAAATTGCAATAAGAATGTTTCTGTCAATGATGGTGACAAACTGTACCGGTGAACGTTCTTTCTCAAAACTTAAATTAATCAAGAACGAGCTTCGCAGCCGTATGATGCAAGAACGACTAAACTGCCTGTCTGTCATGAGCATAGAATCAGATGTGTTGGAATCTTTGAATTTCGATGATATTATCAGAGACTTTGCTGAGAGCAAAACACGAAAGCGATGTTTGTAAGAAAATGTCCTTACAATGTATAGCAAAGTAAGCAAACAATGACTCATTACAATAATACAATCTCGCTTTTAATTTAAGTAACAATAAAAACTTTAGCGTATGTTTAACTAAACTTTTATTTGTTTTACACTCGTAGTAGGCCTACGCAGTTTGTTGTGTTGACTGTGTTAGCAGTTTAGTACTATATTAATAAATTTAACAAAATGACACACATGCACATGGAAATGCAATGCAATACACTATATATGAGACTTTGAGATTGAGGCGCAATTCTGGTTACTTTTAAGGTTAGAGTTTGTGCCTAGGGCCCCCAAACTTCTTAAAACGGGACTGGCAAAGGAAAGACCTAACGACTGAGGCTTCCGAATGTATTTCGAAGATATTTCACTACATCCTTTTATCTCTCTCCATACCGCCTTCTGTCTCTCTCCATGATGGCAAAATTACGTGGAAAAATGCGAAAGGAGAGAGAGAGAGAGAGAGAGAGAGAGAGAGAGAGAGAGAGAGAGAGAGAGAGAGAATAGTTTGAACTGGATGAAAACCTTGAACTTATACTTAGCAACCTAGAGGAACCGGGGCCGTTATAATGTTATGTGTACAACTTTTCTTGGGATTTGTTGAGTATTACACGATACTAACGACACAACGTCGTACTTGCCTGTCGAAACGAGAAGGCCGTACTTGGCCAGGTAGCACTTGTATACTTATAATCTATTTTATGCTTGATTCTGTTTTTAAGTTCTCTTTAACCTATAAATGTAACATTGGTAAATATTAAACTGGCTTAAGACTCCCCACCCTCTCTCTCTCTCTCTGTGCACGTTGGTCAATTAGCATGTCAAATTTTATCTTAATCGATCTTGATCACGCTCTGCCTCTCCCTGGATCAATGATGGTAAAAACTGACAGACTAATCAAGCAACAAAATGCAAAGAGATGGACGATATATACAATGTTATGGTCAGCCCCTCCCCCCCCGAAAAATAATTGATCCAGCATACCCCCATCTCTCTCTCTCTCTCTCTCTCTCTCTCTCTCTCTCTCTCTCTCTGATCGTCGCAAGCCACAGGCGGAAATCAAAGGGCGTATCGGATTTGCATGAGAACCAGGTTATGATGGTAAATCTGACAAATTGACCAACAGCGAGAGAGATATGGAGGATAAAAACAATTTTATGGTCAGTAGCAACGACAAGTAATGCACTATAAATAACTAACATGGGTGATGCGATGGTTCAAAGGTTAGCGTGCCGGATTCATTACCGAAAGAGTGCGGGTTGGAATCCTACCATCGGACCAGCCTGGGTCAGTTATAGTGGTGTGCCTTTGGGGAAGGCACTTTACTCCAATTATTTAAATAACCTACCTGTGTTGTTGTGCCATAGGTAACTAACTTGTGTTGCTGTACCATAAAGCACTAAAACCAACCAAAATTTTAATTTTCTGAATTGCCTCTCGTTGGTTAGTCATTTCAGTTAGCATATTTCTCACTCGTTTAGAAGTATTTGCTGGTTATCAAATGGCAGCACTTTAATTGTTCGGTATGCTAGCCATACAATGCTTGTAGTGCACTCTTCATTTAAACCAGGGGTCTCAAACTCAAACCACCCTGAGGGCCGCACGAGGGCATTTTTTCGATGGCCCAAGGGCCGAACCACCTTTGTTATCTCTCATGACACCTTGTGTCGCCAATCATTTTGCAGGCCACAGGATACGGCTTGGTGGTCCGCATGCGGCCCGCGGGCCGCGTGTTTGAGACCCCTGATTTAAACCAACTTTCATTTTTTAAACTATACGCGACTATAACAAATGTAAACGAAGCTCAAAAATGGAGCAAACCAAAAATCTCCAAAAGGATTGTAAGTAACTACAACAGATGCAGAGCTATATTTCGTAGCAGGGGCCCCAGTTGGCCGTGTAGTCTAAAGCGCCCACCTTTACCGATCATTGCCATCCCACCTCTATCCTCGTGGGTTAGATTCTCGGGCCCGGCCAATGTAGGTATGTGAGAAAGCTTGCCAGTGACTTCCCATGGGTCGGTAGTTCTTATCGAGGTTTCCCGGGTTCTTCCTCCA
>JAECUM010035233.1:6876-38337 GCA_016617855.1 Megalonaias nervosa
TATGTATATATATATATATATATATATATATATATATATATATATATATATATATATATATATATATGCACACAACAGAAAAACTGACAAACAACCGTGTAAAATGGGTGCGAAACCAGCCAAAGAGCTTTCGGGATCTATTGATTCATTTTTCGACGACACAAAGCCACAAAAGAACAATTTTACAAACGAAGGCATAAGAAAACACACATGAACGCGAGTAATATACACAGTCTGCATTGTGTTTGGTGTAAACAGATAAAATTAATTATAAAATAAAGACTGACCGATGTTGATTGTTGTTACTTTTTAGTCCTTGCAAGCTAAGAGAGGCTAGAACAAATGATCTCAGTCGAAGGCTTTAGTAGGTTAGTAATTAATTGTTTGCGTCGTCTGCTAAATTTTTCATCCAAGGTTCTAATGTTTTGCTGCGCTGGCTGTGTGTTAAAACTTGTATCAATTTATGTTCTAGAAAAACCACATCATTGACTTTGTAATATTTAATAGCTTAATAAATGCTTTTTAATAAGTTTATAAATGTGTTTTCAACATATTTAGATAAAAATAATAGTTGCGACCATGTGTTTGACGAAGCGAATAAATGGTAGGAAAGGTGATTTTGTTTCCTTATTTGCAATGCATTGATTGGATTATCCCTGGATTGGATTGGATTATTCAAGCCGCTGGGTTTGAGTGTACTCAGCCGGTGAATCCAATAGGAGTTTTAGATTTCCTTATTCTGTTCTCCATTTTGATTTATAGGCGATCCCAGTCAGGATTACATAATTGAAATTGTGGCCTGTAGAGAAGAAATGTTCCGTCACTGGGCTTCTTTCCACTTTATTGGTTTGCTAGTCTGATCTGTGGAGATTCATTCTAATATTTAATTTCGCTGTTGCTTTAACATATTGGGACCATGGAAAACAATAGGTAGACCAGGTTATTCTGTTTGGGAATTCCAATGTCCTTGACACAGATTAAGATAAGCATCAGATATTGTTACATTAATAATGATCTGAATATCTAATCCACGATCGTAGAAAAATATCTACCAATGTATTCTGTTGTACTAAAAGCAAATATGCAGAACATGGTGATAAAGCTAACAAGCTGGACATTCATAACAAGGTAATACAGGGGACACAGGTAGTTTGTAGAGGAACATTTGAGGTCATACGTTGCGTTGGCCAGGGATAACGAAATAAAGAAAAAAGCGTGAATTTTGTAGTGAATTTGTTTTAACAATGAAAAAAGGGAAGGTAGGCGGCGACGAAAAAAGATATTAATTGGCAGTAACATTTCCACCGCCTTCACCCTCCATATTAAATATCCCTATATGAGAGGAGATTTAATATGATTGCAATAAACCTATGATATATCCTATTTATATGAATGTCTCCGGTTGTAGCTTTGATTGATCTAAGTGATTAATTGTTGATTCTATGTAGCCAGTGTTCGGAATATATTTCGCAAACCGATTAATTAGCTAAAGTCTAGGAACAGACGTCATAATGTACAGTATTCACGACACTGTAAGTAGTGAATGGGGACGATATAGCGACAATGGGACCTTAATGTTAAAATAGTGGGTTTCCACTTTCGCGACAATGGGAATTTAACATGGGGAATTTTAACATGGGTGGGATTATAGAGCAACAAGGGATTAGGACCGTCTAGCGACAATAGGAATGGAACAAGTGGGGTGACGTCACGTCATTGTTAACAATGTTGCAACTAGCTGACCTGAATACGCGCGGCTACCCTAGGTAAGGACAAATACAATAGAGACAGAGACAGAAACATGGTTAGAGACATAGACATACACAACACAACCATAGATTGATAAATATCAATCTATCACATTTAAAAATATACAATCGACTAAACAAATTTTTAGGCAAGAAAGAGTAAATCTTTTCGAGGCATATGAAGTGGTTTTTATGTTAACTTCATTCCATTAACATAGAGGGCATCGCATAGGTCTTCTTCTGTTTTTTAAACTTCGTCTAACCTCTGGTCCGTAGATGAGGACTCGCTTCAGACAGCCTTGTCTCTCCACATAGATCCTTCTTTTCCAAACGTTCGTCTCGGTGATCCGGATGATGGTCCATGATGATTTAACATACATGGGTAAGTCCGTTCGGAACAGCATCGACGATACGAGAGTGGAGAATTCAACGTTTGTCCACATCTTGTGAGGAGAACAGGTGAAGGGAATGAAGTGAACCGCGTTTATTTATAGCGGAAGACCGGATCGAAACGGATTAAGATTTTTTTCACCAATCCCAACACGCGTTACAAAATTCAGCCACTTCGCGGAGTTTCTCTTCCAATCCGAAGAGAGCTGTCTGTGACGTCACATTCGCTAGCGTCTGTGCGCAGTGAATCGATGCCAAATTGTGTTTTGAAACATGACGGAAATTAAGAAGACAATGAATTGGGATGCACCGGCCGTGGAGACCAGAAGCGATGGCATAGCAGCGGCTACCAAAGTCAACACAGGTCTACTTCCAAAAGAGGTTGATTTCAATTGAGATTTAGTGGATTTTCTCTCTTCTTCGCAAGAATTTGTTCCGGTACCAGCGCCTTTGCCACCTTCTCCTTCTTTACTACACGTCGAGGATTTTAAACAGAGACAGAATGAAGAATCGGAGACATTTTTACAACAGCAGAAAGAAGCAGAACATGCTTTTCTCCTTCAACAGCAACAGCGAGAAGAAGAAGAAGCAAGAAGGAAACGACAGGAAGAAGAAGAAGAAACAGAGAAGAAACAAGGTCTAGGAGAGAAAGAGAACAGTGAAACTCAAACAGTAACGGTACTCTTGGACATTTTGGCAGAATTAAAAAGTCTGAAACAAATGTATCAGACTTCTTTATTACAACCCAAGAGAAAAAGACCTTCCCGAGCCAAACAGCCCAACCCTGTTACTACGCCTGATATACCAGCCCTAGTGATTTCTACCCAATCATCGACGGGTGCAGGTCCAGAAGTTGGCCTTGGCCGTGGCAAAGGCTTAAGGCAGTTAAAGCTGATTGCTTCTCCTTCCTGAGTTTGTTTTTTAAAAAAAAACAAACACCCAACGGTCCTTTTCAGAGCCACCCACTTCTTTCGAAAAGAGATAGTATTCATTTTGCCTCAATCAATTAAAACTCAAAATCCCTTTCTTAACCCTATGATGTACGTGTGTGAGTGCGTGAGTGTAGGCCCTTATTCTAAAAAATCAAGACCATAAGACACGTTTTTTCTGTCTGGTCTATTCTGGTACAAATGTTTACAATCTAATTCACAACACAACCCTTTACAAAAGTTCACAGACTTCTTCTGTGTCTTTTTTTCTTTCACTCTCTCTGTTCTTTGAATTTCTTCACTTTTACAGGTTTTTCCTCCTCTTCTTCCTCACTTTTTTCTCGTCTTCTTTTCTTCTCTTTCTGAACGTGTCGGGGTTCTTCCTTTGCCGAGGGCACCTTTTCTTCTTCCTCCTGTTCCTGTTGTTTCTTAGGGCAGTCTGAAGACCAATGTCCTCTCTCTTGACAATGATAACTGGTATCTCGACTTTTGTCTCTTTTGACACCTGTCTTGCTTTTTTGACGGTCTGGACATTCTGTAGCCCAATGCCCTTTCTTCTGACAGATATAGCAAGTATCTTGACTTTTATCTCGAAAGAAGGGGGAGTAGTCCGTCGGCTTGTCTGAAGAAAACTTTCTTATGATACCTCGCAAAGCTCTGATCAAAGTTCGATATGTGTTGGCTCTTCCATCGTTCTGGTCGGTTTGAGAGTGAAATGAATACTGGGAGGGAAGGCACTAGCTCTTTATATATACACTGACCCTGACATGAATGAAAAGGTGTCCATGGCGTTTCAAAAGTAGTCATTTGACTTTTTGCCGTCAAGATGAAACGATCGCATCATTTCGTGAAAAAAGAAGAAGAAAGTAAGAGACAGAAACATGACTTATCGCCTCGCACAGTAGCTGACGTCTTGGCTCAAATTCACGTCAGCGATTTTGAAGATGACATGAGTGAACCAGAATCCAGACCCAGAGAGTCTACACCCAACCAAAGTTCACCATCGCCACTAAATCTTGAAAAGTACTTCCATATTTGAGAGACGGACAAACGCTCCTCTAGAAAATTTAGAACCACAGCCTACATGTACATGGTGAAGTTTAAAGATTTCAAGTCTGACGTACCGTTGGAGAAAGCAGAGGAGTTCATCACCGATGTGTGGAATTCTTTGTTAACCACACTGAAACAGCAATGTGAAACCAAAGAAGACGACCGCTTGAGACTTTCCATTCATCACGACAGTTTGAAATCCCCCGTTTGGATCGAGTTTAAGCAGCCCAGCAGAATTGACACCTTCCAAAGTCATCGACAAGATTCAACACGTACAGCAATCCAACGACAAGTTTCACATCACCGACGGAAAAGCCACAATGTTCATGACCCACATTTCTCTTCCCCAATTGACCGGACAACGATAAAACGTATTATTGGTGGACCAGCTTCGCAGCGTCAAGCGCAGCCTCGTTCACATTAACAATCCTCAAGACCAGACGTGTTTAGCCCGTGCCATCGTCGTTGTACGAACGTATGCCGACAAGAACACCACGGCAGAATGGAAAAGAGCCTGGAAAACTAGTCAACGATCGGACCATGCCAAACAACAAAGAAAAAATGAACTCCTGTTACAACAAGCGGGGATATCCAAAGACACCGCTTGTGGCATTCCTGAAATGCAAAAATTGCAAGATGTCTTGGCTCCACCCTACACGTTGAAAGTACACCCTCAAGAAGTGCACGGACCACTGTTGTTTCGAGGCAAAAATTTCAAAGACGGAAAATACATTGACGTCTATCATCACGATGAACATTTCGATGCCATTACCAGTATTACTGGATTCCTGGGATACGGTTATTACTGTGAAAAATGTGACCATGGCTATAACAATAGAGAGCAACACAAGCATTGTGGATCGAAATGCTCAGGATGTTTGGCCTCTAAATCCTGTCTGGATGAAGGACAAGAACGAGTGCATTGCCCAGCTTGTCAGCGCACTTTTGTCAGTCCAACCTGTTACAAACAACATCTGTAAACGCAAGGTTCACAGCAGACAAGTGCTTGTCAGCTGCTGACATTGTGCCCAACTTGTGGACAAGGCATACGTACCAATAATGCCAAGGCGCACGTATGTTCAGGAAAGAATAGATGTCACATTTGTCACCAAATCGTGGACTTGGAACACGAATGCTACATTCAAAAATACCAACCCCAACAAGAGGAGGAGAAAGATAACCAGAAGAAATGTAATTTAATCTTTTTCGATTTCGAATGCATGCAAGAGACTGGTATTCACATTCCTAATTTCTGCGTGGCTCACCGAGCGTGCGAGAAGAGCATCCAAGAGAAAAAAATCTTTAGTCATTGCCCTCACTGCAGCAAGATTCCTGGAGGACGTGACAAAATCTTTCGGGGACCGAACATGCTAGCCGATTTGCCCAATGGGTCTTAGACCCCATCGACGAGACGTGGAGCCAAGCGGAGATCGAACGTTACGGAGATTTTCATCGCCATGCTACGGTAACGGCTCACAATTTCTCGGGATACGATGGTCAATTTCTTCTCAGATACTATAAGTAACAAGGCACGGAACGTCCTAAGGTGACTTTGAACGGAGCAAAAGTCATTTCCATGCAAGTGGGACAAGTGCAGTTTAAAGATTCGATGGGTTACTTGACCATGCCTTTGAGTCGAATGCCTAAAACGTTTGGAATGACAGAAATGGCCAAAGGCTATTTTCCACACTTTTTCAATACCGAAGCCAATCAACACGCCTTTCTACCCCATTTGCCTGAGGCTCACTACTACGATCCCGACAACATGCGCGCCGAACAACGAGTAGCTTTCTACGCTTGGTACCAGACTCACGCCTCGGACCCCTTTGACTTTCAAGAAGAAATGTTAAGATATTGTCGTTCCGACGTAGACATTTTACGGCGTTGCTATGGAAAATTTCGAGAACTGTTCATGGAGCACGGAGGGATCGATCCTCTGAAAGAAGCCTGCACCATTGCCAAAGCGTGTTCCTTAGTGCACCGCCAACGATTCATGCCCGAAAACACACGAGCTGTCATAAGTCCTCAAACGGCCAATTTTGTCAAACGTCAATATTCTGTCAAAGCCCTACGCTGGCTACATTACTTGTGCGACAAGGAAAACAAATGGATTCAACACGCCCGACACGGAGGAGGCGAAAAGACCCTCGGAAGGTATTCGGTGGAAGGCTGGGACTTAGAAAACCCTAAGATCGTGTGCGAGATTAACGGCTGTTTATTTCACGGATGTCCCATCTGTTACCCTCAACGTGGAACTAAAACTCGGTTTTTGCAACGGACCATGGAAGACTTGTACCAGGCCACTTGTCAGCGGCGATTGAAGTTAGAACAGCAATGATACCAAGTAGTGGAAATGTGGTAACACGAGTACGATCACCAATTGAAACCAATCCCGAATTAAAACACATCGCGGAAAGTTACAAGCTGGTGGACCCACTGAACCCGCGGGACAGCTTGTACGAAGGACGGACGAATGCCACCTGTTTGCTGTACCAAGCCTACGAGGAGAAAGGAGAAGAAATCAAATACTTGGACGTGTGTTCGCTGTATCCTTACGTGTGCAAATTCTGTCACTTTCCCGCTGGGCACCCACAATTGCTGAAGGAACACATCGACAATACGAAGGATTGATCAAATTCAAAGTCTTGCCTCCCACGGACTTGTACCATCCCGTTTTACCTCACCATTGCCAAGGAAAACTGATGTTTCCCTTGTGTCGTACCTGTGCCGAAACGTGCAAACAAGACCGACCTTGTCAGCACACTCAGGAAGAACGCACCTTCACAGGAACGTGGGTCAGCGTGGAATTGTTCAAAGCTCTGGGCTTGGGATACCAACTGTTAGACGTGTACTAAATTTACCACTTTCCCAAGACAGAACAGTACCACAAAGGCGACAAGACTCAGAAAGGCATTTTCGCAGATTTCGTGGATGCCTTTTTGAAACTAAAACAATACCCCAGCGGCTATCCTTTCTGGTGCCACACTCGCAAAGACCAAAAGAAATTCAAAGAGAAATACTGGGAGCAGGAAGGCATCACTCTAGACCACATCGGGAAAACCGAAGGAAGGAAATCGTTTGCCAAAGTGATGTTAAATTGCTTGTAGGGCAAACTGGCACAACGGCCGTGTTTAACCAAGACGGAGTATTTCACAGAACCTTCTCTCTACTTCCAAATGATTCACGACAAAACCAAGTACATGAAACATGTGGACGTCGTTCGCGAGGACTTGATCTTAGTCAATTACGAAGAAGAACTGGACTTTGTAGAAGCCGCCAAATTTGGAAATGTCATCATTGGAGCCTACGTGACAGCCCATGCTCGCTTTAAATTTTACGAAGCTTTACACCAATTAGGAGATCGTGTGCTGTATTTTGACACAGACAGTTGCCTCTGCATCGATCGCCTGGATCACTGTCAACCTGACATCAAAGGAGGCCGTTTAGGAGCCTGGACGGACGAGCATTCCGACGACAAGATTCTAATTTTTTGCTAGTGGCGGTCCCAAAAATTACGGCTACGAATACCGGGACAAACAAGGAGAAGTGCACACCGAGTGTAAAGTGAAAGGATTGACTCTCAATTATCTCACCGGTCGAATGGTGAACTTTGCCGTATTGAAAGATGCCTTGCAGTCTGGAGAAGATAAAAGTTTTAAAGTGACCACCTACGAACCTCACAAGATTGTACGTTTACTTACACGCCAAATGGTCAGTCGACCCTTGGAAAAAATGTATCAGATCGTGTACCAAAAGAGAATTCGGCTTCCCAGCCACTTTACTTTACCTGACGGACACGATAGTCACCAACAAGAAGGATGCCTTCGACACAGCAAGAATCGAGTGAGAGACCCACTGAAAACTCCAAGTGCAAACCATACCATTTTCCTGTCTTCTTGCCTGACTATTGTAATTGTGCCAGTCGATTGGAAATGTTTCAAAAATGACCCACGGATAGAGAAGGGTTACCTACTGCGAATGTTTTTGCTAGAACAGGATTTGTCTACTTGGGACCTGAGACTGGATTGGGTTACAAAGTACAGTGTTTCAGGTGCGGTCTGAGGTTGCGTATGGATCGATGTATCTATAAAGATTCAGCTATTCTGGAACATAATCGATGGTCCGTACTGTCCTTACCTTTCTATGGCCTTTCCACCCATCACACTACGGTTCAGGTATGACGGTACCTTAGAGATGGTAGTACCGTTGTCGAGGAAGAAAAAAAGGAAGACTTCTAAAACTAGGCATAAAAAAGGAACGATGTACAAGCTCGAGACTTCATTACGACTAGAATAGAAAGGGACAACGTCGAAGATCGATAGTTCATTGTAACTACCAACACCAAGCGAAAAAGATGAAACCTTTCAAACAGCAAGTATCAAGCGAGAGCAAACTCGAGTGCGATGCTGTGCCTTGCGATTGCAGGGATGCCGCACGCTGTGACCTCAGCGATTCAGTATCACATCATAGAAACTTTGCAATGACTACTACTACCATACCTACCACGGAGAGTGATGCTGTGCGTGTCAAACCTGACGGATGCGAAAGCGACGCCAGTCGTTATCGCACTCCTTTTCACTTTATTTGTGGATGTCATCCTCCACGGGAAACCATGCGGCTACCACCCTACGGATGTCATCCGACCCTGAGCAAACTCCTGCGCGTTTCACCGTATCCTCATCGAAATGAACCTGTGACAGACGAATATTCGTTCCCTGTGCGTTTCCCTGAATACTGCGACTTTGTAAGTCGATTCCAAACCTTCGGAGGAAAATGGCCTAAATATCTGGGAGGACCTACCCCGGAAGAATTGGCTAGAGCAGGATTTATCTACTTGGGCGAAGGGGATAAAGTCAAGTGCTTCAGTTGCGGTGTATCACTTCACGAGTGGGAGCAGAAAGATTCCGCTTACCTGGAACATGCTCAATGGTCTCCGGATTGCCACTACCTACCTTTAGTGGGGCCTAGCCATTGAAGTGGCATACCAAGTCGTTTAAGAAACCAGCTTGGCTAGGAGTCAAACGTTGGGCAACTCCTAGGCAAGTATTTAAATCCCATTTAAAAAATAACATTCAAAGATCACCAAACGAATTGCAAGAGAAGATCAACAAGGACATTTGGCAGGGACTTGTCAGAGAGAAATCTCAATTGGTGACTGAGGAACTTTTATGTCGAAAATTTACAAGAGGAAATTGACAAACGTCAACAAACAAGTCAGATTTCTCTGGATCAAGTGTGCGTTCATCCGAATATTCCGCTTTAGGACATTTACATTAGAAGATTATAATGATACTATTGACCGTTTCCTGGAATGGCAGTGGCCAGAAATTACTCACTACATCAGTCACTTTTGCTCTAGGAGAACTGTTTGACTGACATGGTCATGGATACTTTACAAGAGAACATTCGTGGTTTGCCTGTGGAGTTGAGAGAACGCATTTACCGCGAGTTGGTCAAAATACAAGTGAAACGTAAAGAACAATTGCATCCGTTACTTCACCGATGTTGGAACCACTGGTAACTGAATGGAATAAGAGGACTGATTCATGTGAAAGCATTCCATTGGTCAAACATTGATGAATCATGTCAGATTCATAAAGTTTTGGATGCCACACATTCTACTTACAAAGTGATCCTAATACACCGAATTTCAAAAGACGATTTAGAGGATTACCAAAATCTTTTACACCAACAAATCTTGGTTCAAGAGGAAACTTCTGTACGGCGTGTGGTATGTGTGTTAGTGACTAAACATTTTTGGCGCGGTACTAAAATGGAACCGATGCTGTTCAAAAAGTACACTTATTACCTCACACCAAAAACGGTATAAAAACTGGCTACCCATGCCACGGCCTTTATCATTCGTGATACAACAGATTTCGTGGAAGGAAATCAATGAGAGTGTTCAGACAGTGGAGGATTACCATCGCATTTTATGAGAACTGCCTCGATTGACTTGGGGTCGACGTGTGGTGTGTGTCTTTCTGGGATTTCGTTTAACGGCCGATTCCTTGTGGACTCTTTACGAACAGTACATACCAACCAAAACACGAAAGTGGTCCCTTTAAATGTACATGAGAGACTCATTCTGTTAAAAGCTTTGCGCTTTCATCTTGATACTTCTCGACCTCTACGGGAAAACGAGATTCGTTAACTTTTAGGTTCTGAAGATGTGTACGACGATGTGAGTGTAGCTTGTGACCTATACCCTCACTGGAAAATGTACGTGACTGGAAAAGTTGGGGCTTCGAGGATTGGACCAAAGAAGTGGCACACTATTCCCAAGATTTGTCATCCTAAAAAAATAAAACGTTCAGTGAAAAAAGTAACTTTAAAACCTGTGTTAGTGACAGTACCAGAAGAAGAAGAACCACTCCCTTCAGGACAGGACAGAACCGTCATCGACATTCCCGAAAGGCCATTCCGAGAGGACTCCTGTGTGACTGTACCCAATGTAGAGACTCTAAGAACATTACACACGGTCCATAAGACACCACACCTTGATCATCAATAATGTTGTACAAAGACTTGTTTATATGCCACTATGATCGTTTTGATGTGTCTTTTATTCATGTACTTAGCCATTTGGCTTTTATGTAATTTTTGTCTTTCGTGTTGTTCACAGTTAAAGCTTGCAATAAACGTGTCCTGAAAAAGTATAAAAACTCTTGCCTTGTCTGTCTTCGTATCAAAAGTGACATTTCCTGCACTACTATGGCTACCTCTAATGTCTCTGCTCCCTCTTCCTCCACCTTCAAAGTCATCGACGATCACTTGCATCGTGCTAGTTGGGAGGCCTTGTATCTTCGGCATCCCTTTTACGTGCCCATTGTTGGACCTTCAGGCAAAACCGAATTTGTCAAACGTTTGATCGAACATAAACATCATTTGATCGATCGTCCACCTCAACGGATCGTGTGGTGTTTCAAAGAGTGGCAATCGGCGTACAGCCTCCTGCAAGAAAGTCAAGGCGATTCCATCGTGTTTGTGGAAGGCATTCCTGGTGAAGACGACGGGATCGTGTCTGACCCCAGTCAAACCCATCTGGTCATCTTCGACGACATGTTAGGAGAAGAAGAAGAAGAAATTAAACTGTGGTTTATGCGAGAAGGGCATCATCGTAATGCCAGTGTCATTTACATCACCCAAAATTTGTTTCAACAAAGTAAAGCCCATCGCACCATCAGTCTCAATGCTTATTACGTGGTCTTTTTTAAAAGCCCTAGAGATAAATCGCAAGTGCAAGTGTTAGCCAAACAGTTAGGAACGCCTTGGCTGATTCACGCGTACGACGATACCACTCAAACTCCACACGCCTATTTACTCGTGGATTTAAAACCCACCCACCCCGATTATTTGTGATTCGTACCCATCAGTTTCAGCACTGGTGCCAAGACGGAGGGCCTGTCGTGTGCACGTCCGCTTCGTCGACTTAACAACAACAACCAAAAAAAAATGTCTATAAAAACCTCGGTCACTTTGGGTCTGTCTTACACAGCGTCAACATGACGTCCCTTCAGTTTCAGCTTCCCGTCAAATTGACTCGTGCCTTATACGGCATCAGTCGCGAAAAAAATCCACAAATACGTGCTCGTGCCTTAGAAGCTTGTCTAAAAGAAGTCTTACGATGGTTTACGGTGACAGCACGTCAATTACTGCAAGGCATCATTCACATTCCACATCAAACCAAACGTTTTTTTTTTTTTTGTTGACAGAAACAAAGTAGTCTTGACGCAACTGGCCAATCCGCATCGACACTCAAACCAGAAAGCAATTCAATTTGAAACCTGGAGATAGCGGTTCTCTAGGAAGTGTCATCATTCGTTCCCTCCTAAAATGAGATCTTAATGTTCCCAAAGTCCTCCCCAATAAAAAACCATTCACTGAGGTACCCAGAAGTAAAAGAAAAAGGGCCACGGTGTCAAGACCAAGTCACAGCGTCAGAAGAAAAAAAAGCCCACAGAAAACAGCCTCTACGCGCAAGAAAGGCACTGGCGCCAGCACACAAACCACGACCTGCCGCAACGGTGACCGCGTCTCTAATAGCCTCAGGTTCTTCCACTTCTCCGTTGCTTTTGATGCCTGCCAAACGCGATTTGACACGTGTTTTTCCTAATTTGATGAAACATTGGAAACCCGCGTGTCCAAGAACTTTTTCTCCAGTGGTGACACCTTCTTCCTCTTTAGCGGCAGTGGCCGCTGCTCACAAAGTACCTGCCCCCAAAATCAAAGTCCAAGAGAGATCGGGCGTGTTAAAGAGTTTACTGTATTTGTCCAAGCAAGAACTGTCCCGATTGACTCCGTTGCGAACCCCTCCACGACGTGTGATGCCTGCCATGAAAATGATACGACGAGTCGACAATCAGTAGCTTCGCATTCCAGTATAAAAAAGACCCGAGGTAAACGATAGGTTCAGTGTTTCTGTGCTCCTGAACGCCCAAAGATGTCCCCTCCAGGAAGTGCACACCGTCACCATCGTCGTTCTTCTTTCTATAAAGGAAAAGGAAAAAGAAAAGGACAGTCACGTCATCCGAAAAAGGTGCATCGCCAAACATCGACGTCACCCCCAGAAAAGACACACTTGTCCAAAGAAATAGAAGAGCCACCAAAAAGGAGGAATTTTTCTGTCAAACCTTATCAGACAAATAAGATAAAAGGGCACATGTCAAGCCATGGATTTCAGTGTACATTTTTGCTCCTGAACCAAAAAGTTGTCCCCTCAAAGAAGTGCACACCATGGTCGTTCTCCTGTCCAAAAGTAAAAGGAAAAAGAAAAGGACAGTCACGTCACCCGAAACAACGCTTAGCCAAGCATCGACGTCACCCCCAGAAGAAGAGAAGCAAACAAAGAGGAGGAATTTTTGGTGATATAGAAAATATGGTGAAAACGTTTGAACAAAAGCTCTTATCAAAAATAAAAAATAAGATAAAAGGACACGTGTCAAGCCATTGTCTTCAATGTATTTGTGTGTGCTCCTGAACGCCCAAAGATGGCCTCTCATTCAAGTGCACACCGTCACCATTGTCGTTCTTCTGTCCAAAAAGGAAAAGAAAAACGAAAAAGACATTCTAGTCGTCCGAAAAAACACTTAGCCAACCATCGACGTCACCTCCAGAAAAGACATACTCGACCAAAGAGAAAGGGGAGCCGCCAAAGAGGAGGATTCTTTGGCGATTTTGGAAAATAAATCGCCACCTTTTTTGACGAAGCGATAGTCCAAAAAAGGATAAAAGGCCGTGTGCCAAGTCATCGATGTTAGTGTTTTCTTGGTGTGTGATCCGGAATCAACCAGCCAAGAAACAAACATGCCACCCCACCCCCAAGAGACATTCTTCTTCTACCCCCAAAGGAAAGAAAAGAAAAGGACTTTCTCCTCGTTCAGTCAAACATTGGGACATGTTGTCCGTCCTGTCCGAAGTTTCCCCACCCATGAGAAAACAACTCATTCAAACCTCCTCCAAAGACGTTATCGATACCGTTAAATAATGTTGTCTGAATGTCTTGAAAGGAACGATACCTTTGTCTAAACATCAGAAAGAATGCTTAGCCAAACATCGACACGTTCTTCGCCAAATGGTCCAAAAGAAAACACCCATTCGTCAAAAGAAAAAGATGTTGTTGCAGCGCGGAGGAATTTTACCTTGTTGCCACTTCTTACCATAGTAACAGCGGCACCTATGTTGGGTATTTTGGGAAATATTTTACCCGCCACAGCTAAAAGATAAAGGGGTCAAGAATATAAAAGGGACCTCTGGAATCAATAGATCTCAGACGTGAAACATTTGAAATCGATGGAAGGACGAAAACTGACTTTAGTGCCTTACAAACGATGGATGGAATACCATCGTTGGCAAGAACAAATGGCCCCGTATTTACCTCCCAATCCTCATTTGACCGAGATGTTCCAGTTACAACACGAATTGCAATCGTTGATAGATCGCAGCTATTTGTCAAAAACGGAAAAATGTCAACGGTATTGTCAACTGTTGCAACGACTACAACTCTTTCAAGAGAAAGCTTTCGACGAAACAGCTCTATCCACTCTGAAAGATTTTAATACCCTGATGAAAAGTCCACCACTACCACCACCACCACCCACAGCGGTCAAGACAGATGCAGCCCCACGGATACCTGAGGACGAAGAGGCAAGAGAAGTCTTTCAAACACCATCAGCAGCTCACATCACTAGTAAGATTGCAGAGTCCTTGTTGACCCCTTCCCCTACACCCCAACGAGAATAACATAAAGCTTGAGATAAAAACATGATGTCCATTCCTTCTTCGACAGAAGTCAAAAAGAAGGAAAGGAAGCCAAAAGTGAAAAAAGAAAAGAAGACCAAAGCCATCCCATTACTGCCACCACCAACACTACCCTCGACTTCTACTCCTGTGGCACATCGGACACGTAAAGCCGTTTCTAAACCACCCCCTCGCACCATTCAGAGTAGCATCAGTGAAGAGTGGATAACTTATTAAAAAATGGAGAAGGTGTTAGCCAGCATTTACTACGATACATCCCATCCTGCAGGTTACGGAGGAGTTCAGAAATTGTATCGTGCTGCAAAAACTCGACTAAAATGTGTCCGTGTAACTCAAGTACAACGTAGGTTACAAGAACAAGCCACGTACACCTTACACAAACCCATTCGAAGAAAATTTTCCAGAAATCTCATCTGAATGGAGGGTATCGATCATCAATGGCAAGCCGATTTAGCCGGTGTCTCTCATTTGGCCACGTACAATCGTGGCTACAAATACTTGTTTTGTGTCATCGACGTCTTTTCCAAATTTACTTGGGTCGTGCCATTGACTTCCAAATCGAGCGGTGAGTTAGTGCGAGCCCTCCAACTGGTGTTGAAACAAAGCGGTCGTCATCCTCTTCGATGGCAAACCGCCAAAGGCACTGAATTTCTGAACCAAGTTTTCCAAAAAGAATTTTAAAAAAGTGACATTCATTTTTCCACCACCGAGAATCCCGAAACCAAAGCCAGCATCGTGGAAAGTTTTCAACGCACCTTGAAAGAACGCATGCGGAAATATTTTACGCATCAACACATTCTCAAATACATCGACCTCTTGCCGCACCTGATCCAAGCGTACAAGCAATCTTACCATCGGAGCATCGGACGTGCCCCCCAAAAAGTGACTCCCGACAACGAAGTGACCGTCTTCGAGCGCCTGTTTGGTACTGTGACTGTCCCCAAGAAAGGTGGAGTGTTGGCAGCAGGACATTGGGTGCGCATTGGCAAAACCAAACGCACTTTCGACAAAGGTTTCTTACCCAACTGGACCACGGAATTGTTTCGTGTCACTGAACAAGTGCGTGGCCGTTATCCTTCCGTCTATAAATTGGAAGACATAAACGGGGAAGTGTTAAAAGGAACGTTTTACTTGTCCGAGTTACAACAAGTGACCCAAAAGGAATACGACATGTATGAGACAGAAAGCATTCTCGATCAAAGAACCCAAAAAGTGGGAAAACGACGTGTCAAAGAAGTCAAAGTACGTTGGAAAGGATATCCTCCCAGTTTTGACTCTTGGATCGACGCTTCGCAAATCATCGACTATAAAAAGAAGTGACCATCATGCCCTTGAGGACAGCCTCAGCCACTACAGCAGTGACCACTCCTGCCCCCAGTTCTTCTCTGCAAGATCTACAAAAGCAACCCTTGTGGGTGTGGTGTGGAGAACGTGTGCCTAAAACGCAAGGCGTCTTTGCCTGCCAAATCTGTGTGGTGTATTGTGTCATCGGTTTTGCCATTGCCAATTTGAGTTTGCAACAAGTAGAGAAACAATTGTGGACCATTTTACTCAGCAGTTGCATCGGTTACCTTTTCTCCAATCCTTCCTTGAAATATTCCTCTAACGGAAACAACAACGGGAGCCTTGCGTCCAACGTCAGTCACCCTTCTAACATTCACCCTAACCATTCTTTTTTAGGTACTCCTCTGACTTTCAGCGACCCCTCGGACACTAGAACTCTGGAATTATGAATAACCAATTTTACTTGACTTTACCCAATGACAGTTCCATGGAGGTGTTTCCCAAAAATACCTTATGCTGTTACACGGCCAAATCACCTCAGGCCATCCAATTGGATCACGAAGCCCATTGGGAAGTGGCATTAGTGGAAATGATTCACCCTACACAAATCCTAAATATTCTTCCAAATCAAAACACTTTTACGGTAGAAGTTCATGAAGAGCAAGTACAACAAAACTTAGATGATCGCACCACTGCAAATGACTCTATGAAAACACAAGACCCCAAAACTAAACGGTTCACCTATCTGTTGACCATTCCTGCAGGCTATTATTTAAGCGATCAACATTTGGTGAACACGATTGCTACCAAATTCAATACCGTGTTTGCCAAAGCCTTGTAGAAAGCCAGAAAAAGTGTCACCCTCCAGTACCATAAAATAGCTCGTCGCCTACTGGTCAAAGTTTTAGAGGACAAAGTATTGGCCATTACATTTTGTCATGAAGTGTATGACATTTTGGGTGGAGATCCCAAGTTGATCAAGATTAGAAACAAAATACCAGCCGTTACTGGCAACTTGGATTTTGCAAAATATTTTCGATTCTCTGTAGAAATGAACCAAGGACTGAATTTGATCTTTGTGTACTCCGTTGTGGTGGAGTACAACGTGGAGGGACACACCTCAGTACCTTCACTGCATGTCATTCCTTTCAAAGTGGATTGTGCCACGAACGCTGACGAGGAAAGTGGAAACACCTATCGCGTTCACCGCGAATTTGTACATCCTCACTATTTGCCCGTCAGTAAGTCGTATTTTGACACTGTCAACATTACTATAAAAGGAGAACTGGGACAAAATATTCCATTCACCAAAGGGAAAGTCACAGTGAAACTCCATTTTCGAAAACGATTACTCTAACCCTTTGTTAGTCATGGATTGTGTGTGCCAAGGAGTCGCTCGACAGCGAGAACATGGTTTAGGAGATATGCTGAAATCTGCCTTTCGTTCGGCTCCCGTTTTGAAACCGATGGTGACACGAGGATTGCACGCCTTGAAAGATGCCGCGTTGACGCAAGGTAAAGAATTTCTCCAAAAGGTCATCATTAACAAACAAAATCCCAAAAACACTTACTTGAGAGCAGGCAAAAACGTCTTGCTTCAAACAGGCAAAGACATATTGGGCCGACGAGAAACTCCTATAAATACCCCGGACGCTGCCGAGTCAGGCATTCCTACTTCTCTAACGACGAAAACACCCCTTCAGAGGACTTCACACCCCCAGAGGTAGAGAGACTAAGAAAAGAAAAACCGTCTGAGATCGAGAAGTTTTTGATTATTAAATCACAGAGAGAAAGAAAAAAAACATGATGCACCGAGAGTCTTGCGCCTGTTCCAAGTCGGAACTGAATCTGTTTGCCATGCCACCCACCATGATGACGATGCAAGAATCCCAATGGGTCGAATTTCATCCCATCTCCTCTTTGACGGATTCAGCTCCCATCGAGTTTGAAAGCAAAGGACAATCCGAAGATTACATCGATCTAAATAGCAGTTACTTGTACCTGAAAGTCAAAGTGATCAAAACGGGCAACACCAATCCTGGATCCGATGCCAGAGTAGCTCCCGTTAACAATTTCATGCATTCCTTTTTCAGCGAAGTGGATTTGTATTTGAATAACAAACTTGTCAGCAGTAGCATGGATACTTACCCTTAAGGAGCGTTCCTTGTAAATATCTTTGACGTACGGAAAAGAGGCCAAGAACACTCATCTGGATGCCTGCATGGTTTGCAAACCTGACACCGCAGGTGAGGGCAAGTTTAACGACACGGCCCTGACAGCAGATGACGATCCTCACAATGTGGGCTTTAACGACCGTCGAAAGAAAATCCTGCAAGGCCGTAGTTTAGAACTGATGGATCGTTTGCATTTGGACATGTGGTTGTAACAAGATAACCGAGTTGGGATTTCGGATTTACAACAGAACACTTTTGATGGTGACACAAATACAATGTTCATTGATGTATGACTTGAATTAGAAAAGGATATTGATTAATATGTGCATGTATAAGATCCAAATATTGGACAAATTAACATAATATGCACGAACCTAAAAATGCAACAAAAATAAATACAAATAAATGACTTTACACAGTACAAGGACAAAGCTGAACAATTCACAGTAATTTCGCACGATTAATAGAATGGGTGTTTTACTAAATAGTAAAAATGATGTATTCACTCAGCTAGTGAAAATGAGATATTATTTTACTCAAATAGTAAAATGATGAATTGATTCGGCAGATACCATAAAAAATATCTTATACACTCCCAAAACAATGGGTATAACAAAACCACAAAATTAGCCCACGGCTAAAATATTACATGCATGGAATAACACAACACTCCCGTCAACATCACACTTGGCTTCACACTGGTCTGTCAAGCAAGCATCATTATGGGTAATCACCGACCACCATTAAATTCCTTGGTCAATCAAGCAATCAGCGCCCACCAATTCGGTCAACAACGTCCGATCACCTGCTACTCGACCAGCAACACTGTTCACTCAGCTCTACGGCTGCTATGGTTAACTTCTATGGTCATCTCTTTAGTTGGTACCACGTTTACCACGATCACCATGGATCAGTCTGGTCAGCTGAAAATACATCTAACACCGTGTACTACTCATGACACGGCATATAGGATACAACGTAAAGACGCTATATACGGTAAGTTATACGAATCAATTATCGGTACAATATTACAAAACAATAAACAGGTTCAGAAGTGAACCCGTGTCCGATAAGATTCCTATGGTACTAAATGTTTTTTAATAAAATGCAACTTTATATTGCTAATGTAAATCTCTCGCTAAGTCACAAAACAAGGATAGGAAATATTTGCGTTATACTACGCAAGCCAAAGCCACATTGAAAACATACAAACATAAACGTGGCGGTACAATAGCTATAACTTACGATATAGAAAAGAAAAAATATACACAAGAAATTAATAAATTACATACCTCTACAGCTGAAGATGTGCTAAGTCCGTAAGTAGACTGCTTACTGACAGGACGTTCCGTAATGTGAAGATATCACTTTACTGTGAGGCATTTATACACAGACGATGTAGCCGTGCTAGATGTAAATCGATTTTTCCCTTCAAGAGCACTTCGCACGTGCGGCAGGGATGAACCGAACTCACTATTTCGAAATATTGTACAATATACAAAAATCACCCTCTGGTATCACTGTACCCTAAAAAAAACGAAACCAGTGTACATGCTTTTAATAAATAGAGGGATTTATGCAATTCCGAGACAATGGTTGCAAGACAAGTATTTGCTCAACGCAGTGGATATCCGCCTGAGACTAAATCGCATCAGTGTCGCTTTCCATTTGATGGCTCATGCCAACGAGTACAAAACCATCATCCAAGAAGCCAGACTTTACGTGCGCCGCGTAGAAGTCTTACCTAATGCGGAAAACGACATCAGTCACACTTGGAGCAGAACAACCGCCAAGTATCCGATATGACGCGTAGAAGTGAAAACATTCACCACTGCTGCTGGACTCAAATCCAAGATCAAAGATCATCTGTTCCAAGGACAGTTACCCAAACGTTTAATAGTTGGTATCGTCAGCAATGCAGCCCTCAACGGACCCCACGATCAAAATCCTTTCCAGTTTAAGCACTACAGAGTGTCCAAGATCAAAGTCAGTCGCGATGGCAGTACTTTGTGTACCAGACCCTTTGAACCTAACTTTGTCCAGAAGAATTACTTGAGATCGTTCTTGTCCCTGTACGAGGCTTCCGGACAGCTAGGAACCAACAACAGTCACGGTATTTCGTACGAAGATTATGTAGGAGTTTACACCTTGTGGGCCTTTGATTTCACTCCAGACCAAGGCAGCGACGAGGGACATTACCACCCTATAAAATCCGTTCAACTGCGTGTGGAACTTCTGTTCGCAGAAGCTCTCGCCGAGACGGTGGACGTCATCTTATATGCCGAATTCGATAATACCATAGAAATCAACAGTTTGAGAGAAGTCATTCTAGACTATTAGAAACTATTAAAGACTCTTATCCCTCTTTGAACAGTAGATAATCTTTGGAAATGGAATGGGAGGATACTGTGAAAGCAGAACCCCAAAACTAAGACGAAGCGGACATAGTGGTCACGTCCAGATGGCCAGAACAAGAACAACATTTAGTGTCCTGTTTTGCCAAACACCTGGCGGATAAAATTACGGAATTGACCAAGAAAGATTGCTATGTATGTCAAAATGATCATCCCATTCAAATTCAACAGGATAAATGTCTGATGATGAGCCAAGAAGGAAACTTGGACGAGTATCTGAACGACGCTTGGAGTCTCATCTCGGAAGAAGCAGTGTTGCGTGAGTGGCATAAAGGCTTGTGTGATCATTCCTGCCCTCCATTGACTACTCTGGAGATGTATCGCATCGAAGCTCTCTTAGCCCAGAGTGCGGAGACGAAGAAAAGAAACGGTTACCTGTCAGAGATTTTTAAGCAAAAAGTCAGAATTGAATTGATGACTTATCATTACCTGTCAAAAAAAAAAACAAACAACAAAACAAAAATTGGATACCCTGGGAACTTTATTACATTTTGAACATTAGTTCGTATACTGCTTTTTGGAATCCTGTCTTGTGTGCTAAATATTAACTACATCATCGCAAAACTCAAGACCATCAAGCTTATGTGATAAACACGGACGACAGTCATCTCCCAGGAACTCACTGGGTCGCCATCTATTTCCCTACAATGGATTGTATTGAGTATTTTGATACGTATGGATTACCCCTTTTGGAAGACGACATCATCGACTTTATGAGAGGAAATGCCCAGACGACACGATTCAATAAAGTGAAATTACAAGGCACAGATTCCATGGTGTGTGGACAATAATGTGTGTATTTTCTTCATCAACGCAGTCTTGGATATCCTTTCGAACATTTAGTGACTTACTTTAATCGTAACTCTTCTAGAAACGACGAGAAAGTAGATCGATGATTTTGTGACCGTTATGGCTATCTTTTGTCTTTAGCTAGAAAACGTAGTGTACATCAATGGCCTCATGACTTCCATCAGTAGAAATCTAACATGATTTTACAACTTTGTCAACCTTGTCAAAAATAGTTTGTTTGATGTTATTGTTAATTGTTAATTGTTTATTTGAATAAAAAAATGCTGTGTTTTGAAAAAAAAAATGTCTGTCGTTTGTTTTCCAAAATAAACCACTGTGAATATATACTCTGACTACTCTCTATCCCACGCCATGGCATTAGCTATCATAACGTTCCGAACGAACAAAATCCCAGTAGGGATGTTTTCTATCGCGTCCGCGTTTGAACCATATAAAGCGAGGTAGTCTCCAGTCTGACCATGACTTAGAATATATGAGGTGGTGTAACGCCCAGGACCATCAGGCCCGGCTGCACAAAGCGACACCATAAACAGCTAGGAATTACTTAAGAACTCCATTCACGAACCATAAAATTAAGACATATAAGGTGATCCAACACTCAGGATCGTTAGGCCCGGCTACACAATGTAGCAACCAAAACAAGACTATCATAACTAGATAATCACTAGGCGGTCACCGAAGTGGTACTAACACCTTCAAAACAGCACAGAATAATCTTCGAAATTTTATTTTCGGAAATGGGGGTCAAAATTCCAACCTGGAAAACAGGGACGCCTTCCATGTGCCTGAGCGCCTCCCAAGCCACCCGCCTACCTTTTCCTCCTCCAGACAGCATAACTAAGTAGTGTGCCTTGCACACATAAATGTGTCCGACAATTCTAAATCTTGACAACCAGTAAATCTAAACCTGATTTATTTTTCTTCACATGAGTGTGTGGGTCCATTTCCACTCATGCGCTCAGGATAGTAGACACGGACATTATACATGAGTGAGTGTTGGTTTTAATCCCACTCATGACAAGCCTTACATACAAGACAATTGGGGCTCATTGACCCACAACCTGTCGGATAAATTAAATAGCGGTCTATGAGTGCATTAATGCGCTGGGGATGAGGCACTATTTCCTTCCTCAGCGATCAATTAAATAGCCTGCTTTGCAGGCATAAACTAGTCGCGCATGCCCGAATGGGAGAAAGTGACTCTAATCTAAGACAATAACAATAACAAGTCTGATCATGATCATCATTCACCATCATGCACGGCGCCTCTACACATCGTCGTGCATGTAGTTGTAGATGCATTGTCTGGGACAAGTTGTTTGACCGCCAAATCCCTACAGTCACGCCACAAAGGGGACAAAGAGAAACAACAAGAAACCAAGAACATAGGATCCACTACAGGAAAGAACAATAGCAGCCCGCCTAGCAGCCGTTAGAGGACAAAAGACAAAGAAACAAACGAATCACCAAGAACAAAGGAAACAAGGTAGAAAATTTATTAAGCCTGCGGACATTATGCTCTGTGCTGTTTTAAACTGATCTATTACCTTTTGACTCACAATCCCCCATGCTTGACTATACACTCGTTTTCTTTCTTCTAACAATTCCAATACTTACCTTTTGGCGCCATTTTACTTAAACAGGTGATAGGCTACACACTAGTTTATACCTGGACCCAGTCCTCGCAAGGTTATCAAGCACCAGAGAATCTGTGAGATTCTGGATTATAGGAAAATCAGATACGCTAATTCTCAGCTCTTTTCTTCACTCTTACTAAAAAAATCTCATTAAAAACAGGTACTAGGAATCACACTAGTATACACCTGGACAGAATCCTAGCAAGTTTTCAAGCTCCTGAAAACCTGTCTAGATTTTCTGTTATAGAAGAATTCTTTTTCACTAAATCTACTAACACTACCTACTCTCATCCCTATAAAATATTCAAACTCTAAAACTAAACAAATAACTCTGAAGGAAAAAAACATAAAATGTCACAAATTAGGAACACAAACAAGATGGCGCTTAACGCAAGGAAAAACGCGGTTAGGAAATTCAACACAGTGAGGAAAATGGCCACCCATAATCAGAGAAATAAACCCCAGGCAACCACTAATCCATTATCGCTGAACAAAGCTGAACTAAACTGGAGCAGAAACGCAAACATTAGACAAATAGGAAAAACCACATTAAAATTCCTAACTAGCTCACCAGCTAACACAAATAAGGATTCGCTAGATAATCTATCAGCGTTATCGCCGATCACTAACATAGACCCAAAAACACACCTGTAACTGCGCAAATATTAGATGACTTGGCTTACATGGGAATGAGTGAAAAAACGGCCAAAAATACCAGCAGTAACTCTCTCAACAACTCTGCGTTAAATCTAGATAAACAACTTAGTGAAGACTCCCAGGTCACTTTCAAAAACCCAAACAAGCAGTATGAACATGAAACTCTAGATGACACCATTCCGATGGACTTCAATTTTCCAATCGTTTCTCAACTAACAGAACAGCTCGACCAAACACCAACTAAGAAACCTATCGCGATTCAGATCCTACCAAAATTTAACTTAGAGCCAAGCTCAACACCCCAACCACCCAAAAATAAGGAAAATCCTAGCCCTAATGCAATAATAAGGGATATAAACACAATAATCATAACCAAAACATTCGACCATAACTCAACAAACAAAATTCACAACGGAAAGGGCCAAAAGTCAGTATACCACTACAGCCAAACACCAGGCCCTTCAAACGTTCCTAAAAACAACTTTAAAAAAAAACAGACACAACATTCAAAGAACTCAGAACTACGGAAATCAAAAACTCAGGCAAGGAAAAAATCATGAAGGCTCAAAGCTAAAAAGATAAAGGAAAATAACCCATGAAACCAAAAAATACAATAAGCAAAATTGCACAAACTAACATAGAGGTAGATAAAAACCTCAAAGTAAAAGCAGAATACCACTCACTGGAACACACGCTTTACATTAGCAGCCATTCCAGCGAACTGCTAAATCTAACCACCAATAGTATAACAGGGGCACTACTCAAGACCCATCAGGGGCAATTCAAGGTGATAAGGCCCAACACCAGCCACCTAATTATCAAATGTAGCACACTTAGTCAGGTAGCCAAGTTCCTGGAAATGGAAAACCTGTGCAATATAAAAATAAAGATAGAAAGACACAGATCAATAACAACGGTCCAATACAAAACGACTCAACCCAACGCCCAAAACAAACAAACTACCAAAACAACAAAATCAGAAAATACCACCACCTCAGATACAAACCAACCAACCTTGTCAAAATCAGTGCTTAAATTAAAAGGACTAAACAAAGGAATGGATATCAACACACTAAAAAACTCAAAGAAAATGGGACGCAATTTGACCAAGTTTACAAAATCAATAACCACAACTTTGTGGAACTTGAATCAAAAACACCGCTGCTACCACTACCAAGGTTAGGACCCTACGGCAAATACTATTAACTTGAAAAAGTCATCAATAAAGCAAGATTCTGCAATAAATGCCAACATTGGGGACATTTTACAAATAAATGTAGGTAGAAACCAAAATGTGGACACTGTAGGGGCCCACATCAAGGCTAATGCACCAAAATAACTGCAAAATGTGCAGACTGCCAAGGTCCGCACATACCTAAATCAGCAGAATGTATATACTACACTAAAGAACACATTAGAATAGAAATCATGAATAAAAAACAGCTAACATACAAAGAGGCAAAACAAAATTAGCAAACACACAAATTGGCAACCTTAAGGCAAATGACTCTAACACCCCAAAAGTACCAAACATCAAAATCAACACTACACCAAATGAAAACAAAACTAGGGAACCAACCACCAGCCCACCAAACGAAAGGACTACCACAAAAAGTACGGAAAATGAAACTAAAGAAATGGAAACTCAAATTCCTATCAAAAACACCAACAAAGAAAGAATAAGCACCCCCCTTGAAGGTACCCCAGTAACAACGATGATACCAATGATCCTAGAACTAATGACAAAAATGGTTAGAATCTCACAAACAATAGGAAACTTCCTTGTACCAATCAACTCAATAATTCAAAAACATCAACAACCAGGTTAACAAACGCGACAACATAATCCAATAGGTAAACGACCAACAACTTCATCAATAACACAACCAAAAGAAACTTAATAATATGGCCATGGAATTGCAGAGGCATTAGAAATAACTTGCCTGAACTTAAAGGCAAAATAAATTACCAAGATACCAAACCAGGCATAATATATATATACAGGAAACCCATCTTCCTAAAAACCCAAACAACCTACCAACGATACCAGGATATGCTCCGAGTTTCTTTAAACATCACAGTAATGGGAGAAAGGATGGGGTCTCGCAATTTTCATTATCGAAACCTTACCTAACACTGCCAGCATAACAATACCAAGCGTACCAGGTAGTAACGAGACTTTCGAAATCCAAGCAATTGATGTAAACACGGGGGCCAAAAACATAAAAATAATTAACATATATGATCTGGGAGGAAGTGAGAATATAATTAATCTAATCACATATAAGCAGCTCACCCAACACAACACCAAGGACACTATAATCTGCGGAGACTGCAATGCTCACAACGAGCTGTGAGGGAGGGGGGAGAGGGAAGAGATAAAAGAGGAAAACTGATAGCAATATAGACAGCCGAAGCTAACATGACCATCCTCAATGATGGGTCACATACTAGAATTAACCCAGAAAATGGCTCACTCTCGGCCATCGACCTAACCATATGCTCGCCTGAGATCGCACAGATCAGTGATTGGAGGGCGGATCAAACCAGTACACTCGGCGGCGACCACTTCCCAATCATAATCACCCTGCAAACTGCAGTACAACTAAACCCCATCACTAAACAACCCAGATGAAGGTATGACAAAGCCGATTGGCAACTATTTAAAACTATACAAAATAAGATCAATACCATAACAACTCGAAAGCAACAACATCAACACTTATTATAATAACGTCATTACCACCATACAAAAGGCAGCAGAAAACAGCATACCTAAAACAAGCGGGAACAAACTGACCCATGGTGGAATGAAAAATGCAAAGTAGCCCATAAGGAAAAAAAGAGAGCACTAAGTAAATTCAAACGTACAAACAACTCCCTAGATTTCGCAGAATACAAGAATAGGGAGAAACAATTAAAGCAAACAATCAAAGAAGCAAAAGAAAAAACTTGGCAAGATTTCTGCTCTAAACTAAATATTAAAACAAGCTCAAAGCAAGTGTGGGACAAAATTAAGATCATAAGACGAAAAACAGTCAATAATACCCCTAAAATCACAGGGGCTAATACCAATCATAAAAAAGTGGATAAGCTGGCCAGTCACTTCACCGACATGAGCAGCAATAATAACCACACTGAAAAATTCAAACAACACAGGGAGAAAACTGAAAAGCAATTAAAACACTTTTTCCAAGACCTAGGTCCTAAAACATCTATCTTAAATAGTGACATTACGCTACACGAATGGGAAACTGCACTAAGATCTAAAAAGGAAACATCACCAAATTGGATACATAATCTACAAAAACTTACCAGACAACATCACTAAAACAATACCCAAACTTCTAAACATGATTTGGTCTGTCGGGATAATACCCGACCAATGGAAACAAGCCATAGTAATCCCGATACTCAAACCAGGCAAAGACCCCAATAACATCAACTCCTACAGACCCATCTCCCTCACCAACAACCTCTGCAAAATTATGAAAACCATCATCAACAAGCGACTAAAATATCACATGCAAAGCAATCAACTCTACTCTGAAAACCAGGAATAATAGATCCACTACGGATCAACTATTAAGACTAGAAGCAGCAATTAAATTGGCATTCAATAACAAACGGAAATCCAATAGAAATCTAATCGCTGTCTTCCTCGGCCTTGAAAAAGCATCCGACTTAATCTGGACCAAAGGTCTGATAGCCAAACTCAACAATTACTGGCTAACTGGTAGAATATTCAATTGGATAGAGAACTTTCTAACAGGTCGAAAAATTATCACTTGAGTAGGAGACACTTCCTCTGAAGCACACTCACTAGAAAATGGCACCCCTCAGGGGAGTGTGCTCAGCCCTACTAGTTCTAACATCATAATTAATGACTTAGACAAGAACATTACCTCAACTAAAATAGACCTGTTACACTTTGCAGATGACAGCGGGCTCTGGAGATCAGGCAACCTCGCAAACTACCAAACAATTGATGAAATTTAACAACGTTTAAACAAAATAGGGAGATGGGCTGAGAAATGGGGCTTCAAAATTTCCCACGAATAAACAGTAGCGATAATATTCCACCCTAAAAGAAATCACACTTTAAATTCCCCACCTTATACATCCAAAACAAACCAATCAAATATGTTAAGGTAGTAAGATTCTTGGGTATGTACCTAGATGAACGCCTCAGTTCGGAGCAACACATCACCAGTCTTATAAATAGTTGCAAAAAGGATCTAAACCTAATAAGAAATCTAAAAGGAACAACATGGGTATCCAACCAAGAAACACTAATTACTCCATATAGAGCCCACATTACGTCAAAACTGGACTATGGATGTCAAGTATATAACTCGGCCAGCCAACAGCTACTCAAAAAACTAGACATAGTCCAAAGAAAAGCTCTAATAGTGTGCACAGGAGCTCTCCCATCAACGTCACTAGACGAACTACAAGTCCTAACAGGAGAAACTCCACTTACACTACGACGTCAAGAGCTCTTACTAAGATATGCAACACGGGTAACCTTTCACCTAACAACACACCCTACCAGAGTAGCAATACAAAAATGTATTATAGCCTTCAGCCGGAAATATGTTCCAAATAAATCAGGTGGAAAGATCATACACGAACTCTGCAAACAACTTCCAATAACTGAATGTCAGGTTGAACAACTAGAATACCCTGACCAAGCCCCCTGGACTACTCCGAAACCGATAACTAACACAAAATTAATCGAATACGGAAACAAACTTGACCAGGAACATAAACTAAAAATAGCTGTAACAATGGATATACTTGACACCTACTCCAGTTTCGTAAATGTTTACACTGACGGGGCAAAAACATCAGAACCACCCAGGACAGCAGCAGCCGCAGTAATACCAGAACGTAACATACAAATTGGAGCCAGGCTACCGGATAACTGCTCCATATACACTGCAGAATTCTTGGCTATTGTGGAAACTCTGAAATGGGTTAAAATCAATAACATAAGAAATAGGTAATAATAACTGACTCGCTTAGTGTTATTACAACCATAAAAACTAACAACTCCAAATCCAGGGAAAACCTACTAAGAAAAGCATACGTACTACTAAAAGAACTTAACAGCTGCAATCAGTGCGTAGAGTTCGTGGATGCCATCCCACATAGGTATCCTATGAAACGAATCAGCTGATTTGTCTGCCAAACAAAGATTAGAAGACCCTATTCCCACTCCCCTAAAATACAGTGTCAGGGAAATAAATAGTGTTATTAGAACATACATCAATGAAAAATGGCAAAAACAGTGGAATCATAGCACAAAAGGACGGACATTCTACGCCGTCCTTAGCAAAATAGACAGAACCATCATACCACCGAAGGTCAATACCTACGATCAAAAAAACTAATAAACAGAATAAACACTGGTAAAACCAAATTAGCAAACAGTTTCGGGAAATACATCGGACCTAAACCACACAACATTAACTGCTACCACTGTAAAACACCAGAAGACTTACATCATATATTCAATATTTGCCATAAATACGAACAAGAAAGATCTATATTCAAATGGGCGCAAAATAATATTGGATCCCCATGCACATACCCGAAATATTTAGGTAAAAATAATCCAAACATCATAACCACCTACAAAAACGTCATAAAATTTATCAGTGAAGTAGGGCTCACAAATAAAATCTAAAAGTTCAAAACCCTAAACAACATGGAAATAAACAATAGGGAATATCCTACCTTTTGTGGGCGGGTTTCTGAGATGTCGGCTCGGGACCTGAGTATTCAGCAGAGACATCTGTCACACGCAGGGCCGCCACTACCACACCCTTAACCCTAAATATAAAAGATATAGAATAATGAGCATCCTAAACAAATAACTAAATAAAATAAAGTACTTGACTACAAGAAATTCAAAAACACTCGTCCAAGAAGCATAGATCGCAAATAAAAACACAAATTCTCAATCACCCTACAACAACTGAAATAAATAATAGGGATAAGCCAACCAGATGTGGGCAGGTGTCTCTGATATGTCGGCTCAGGACCTGATTATTCAGCAGAGACATCTGTCACACGGAGGGCCTCCACCACCCCACCCTAAAACCAAATACAAAGAGAGAAAGTAATAGTAAAGTCACCAAAAGTAAATAACTAAATAAACAACGCCCAACACTAGCCTAAACAAACACTCGCCAAAAAACCCTTAACCTATCCCACATTCCTAAATCTATAATCACCTATCTTAAACAAACAACAAAAAAAAAAAATACAAAAATAAAAACATTTCCTTTCCTCCCTCTTTATTAACATTAACCCCATCTGTTCTTCTAAAAAAAAAACTACCATGCTCAACCGATGACGACAGCCATTCCAATATGAGTACATAGTGACCCCAAAACCTAGTCAATATAAGATCGTCCGAACACCAGGACCATCACGGCCCGCCGCATAAAGTGGTAATAGTAACCTTAACTAGAAACAATGCTAGGGCCCAAATAGACACATATACGGTGATCAAAATCAGGCCCCGCTGCACAAGGCGGCAAATAACAACAGCACCACGCAGGTATTCGGTCCCAAAACTATATGTTAACAAAACACAAGACCGATAGGCCCCAAAAATAATACAGCAAGGTATATAAGACCCCAAAATTGACAGCATATATAAGATGGTCTAAGCCCAAGACCATCAGGGCCAGTCGCACAAGGGGACAAAAGAAAAACAAATAAGAATACTAATGGCTGTCTTCAGAGGTACTCTCTCATCCTAACTACTCCAAAACAGCACAGAGCTTTTCCAAAATATATGATAATATTTTTAGACCTTTTCGATCAATTAATACTCAGACCTTCAAAATTCAAAACTTCGTGCAAGACGCAAATATTAGACCAACACCGTGGAGCCACGAGTGCCTTCCGGTGGACCTGCGCCTGCCTTTCCGACCTACATCCGCCGTTTCCCCTGCCATACACCAATTAACGTTGTGCAATGCACGCATAAATTTTATACCAACCAAAGCCACACACACAACTAAATATATGTGTGCATAATGTCACTATTCCCACTCAACATATAATTTGGTATAAGTAGACTGCAAACATGGGTGCGTGTTAGGTACATTTCCCACTCATGCCTGCCTCACAGTCAGGTCACTTGGAATCTATAGGTCCACGACCTGAAGGCGAATTATCAGCACTCCTTGAGTGCATAAATGCCTGGGGGAAGTGGCTCTAATTCCTTTCCCCTGGATACATATCCTCCTGCAGTGCAGGAATAAACCAGTGGTACATGTACAAATGTACGAAAACCACTTTAAATCAAACTCATCATCATCAGTCTGACCATTAATTGTTGACTCGTCAACCTACGAAGATGCCTTCCAGGCTAGCCAAGCTGAACGAAGCTTACTTGAATTTACACCGTGTCAGGCAAACCTGATACCGAAACCTGAAGAGATGGAGAATATCAGGATGTTGAAAGTCCTGAAGACCTGATAGAAGAACTCTTCAGAGAGGAAATCAAGAAAGAACAAGAAGAGTGGACAGAGGAGTACAGACTTCAGAAGCAACAGAGAGAACAACAGCAGCAGCAACAGCAGCAGGAACCACACAGAGGTTTTGTCGACTGCCGAGTAGACACCAAGGAGTTCTCCTTCTCTTTCCGAAGAAGCAGACAGTATCCTGTGGGAAAGCCTGCCGCCAGACGGGGACGCAATCTTAGACGATGAAAGATTGCCATCACTCCCCCGTCAACAAAAACAGCCCTTTCAGGGCTACACCAATACTCTCGAAAAGACATACTAATTCAATTGCCAACACATTATGTGTTTTATATGTTGTTACGACCCTGCAGTTAAATTACATATGTGTTAAAATTTAAATTCTTCTAATTCTTTGTTTCATTTTTATTTCATTTTTACATCATTAAATGTAGTTATTATTATTATGATGATTATGTTTGCATGGGTCTAATAGTTTGTTAGAAACATAGTATTTATTTAAAACGTAAATGTGACTCGTGTAAGCACGATTTTTGTATGATAGTTTGTCGTTGCAAGCAAACAGTCTGGAAAAGCTGTGTAAATGATTGGCTGTGACTACAT
>JAECUM010035238.1:0-17471 GCA_016617855.1 Megalonaias nervosa
TATACACTGTATGGGTTAAATATTTGGAAAGCATCAAAAGTGTTAAGTGGAGTGCCATATAATTCATACAAAATCGCATTCGTGTTTTGTTTCGCGTCGAGAAAATAATTCCACATGACAGACGAATATATCTCATTCCCGACTTGTCCGCAAAATCCCTACGCAGTATTGTGGATATTTATGGGTGCCAAACTACGCTGGCTATGCTAATGGGAGATTGATTTTGTTTGGGGGGGGGGGGTATCAATTCAAAAGATATCAATACAACTAGTAGCACTACTGATGTGGAAAGTAAATCTCTTCCAAACCACATATTTGAATCACACTGATGGATAACAGAATTTCTTTATAGCAGTGTGTAGAACATGTTACTGTACCCCGTACCCATCTCACTGATTTTAACTGACTGAATGCATTCATTATAATTCATACGTGGAAATTCTTGTATTCTTCTATGTACAATTCCATTTTCCTACACGACGTTAATACAGCTGATAATCTTGGAGAGCTTTATAGAACGAATGTGGGAATATTACAAGGGGAATATGCTCCCGTACAAGCTGATTGACAGTACATCGATATGATCTTTTTATGTTGAAGTGTAAGTAGATAGTCAACACATACAAAGACCTAACAAACGAAGAGACATTTACACAAAAAGTACAAAACAAAACAGCAATTAATGGCCCGCTTTCAAACTCTCATCACAGTCACGGAATCCGGCAGCGACTATGCGAGAAGTTCTACTTGTGCATTTAAGAATACTAGTGACTTATCTAACCGTTAGCCTAATTTCTTATTCTGTACTTTTTTGTAAGTCATAATCACAAAATGCTTTTGAAAGTATCTCATTTATTTCAACGATTATTTCATAATACACTTTGCAGTTTAAATGTAACTGTATACAAACACTTGTATTTAATATTTTCACATTTGTACATATGTTTTTGTAGATAGCATTAGCAATTGCTTGAATGTATTCTTAAAAGTTTGTATGTATATATCTATTAAAATCGATTTTTGTTTAAAGTCCTATGTTATCGTCAGTTTACCAGATGTGTTGATTATATTTATAAGATTTTAGTAAACCGCTTGTACGTCTTTTTTCATCTTCCGTCACTTAGGTTCCAATGAATTCTTTACACCATGTTGTATTTGCTATCATTGATTCCTTCTTTTGGTCCAAATAACTTGTATACAGTTCTGACGAAATGAAATGACAAGCGTGACGTATTTCCATTTCCTTTATATGATATCTTTGCGATATGACGATCTGCATTTAGTGAGAAGAGAAGTTCCTTGAATAATTTATTTAAACAAAGATAGAGTCCGCATTAGTTATCATTTTTAATGTAGTTGAATTAAGGTCATAGAAATCAACCATGTAATTTTAATAATGTGTCCAGATTAAAGATTTACTTACTTCATTATAGAAAACTTTGTTATTCTCATAGGATCCCACAAAGCATATAATTAACAGCGTACTTGCTTTATTTCAATCATTTTTTCAATTTTATTGTTATCACCGCAGTCCACCTATACCAGGCATTTAGTTCACTTACTTAGTGTGAAAAATAAACAGTTCTCTGTCGAAATAAATCGCAAGTTATCAACATTAGTCGTGAAGAGTTTTATCATCTTTGGGTCTTGACCAAAGCGAACAAGTTGTAGGTCGTGTAATTAAACTTAAACTTAATTAATCATAATTGTAATTAAACTAGCATAATTGTGTTTACAGTACCACACTTGTGAGACGGAAACAAATATGTATGACCTTATCTTGGTAAAGTTAATATGAATTGCTAGAGATATTTCACTGATTAGAAATTTTGACCACTCATAACTCTTGTTACAGCTGTGATGGGCACAGTTTATCAATTAGCCTTGCATGTAATTCACATGTCGATAGTGACTGGTAGGAGAACTTCGAGATACATCTTTTAAAGTTGCAGAAAATTTAGAAAGCATATTTCATAAAAGGAATAAATAAATTAGTTTGAGATAATTTTGGAATGCGCTCAATATGATGCATTGCTTTAGTGACAGTTATGATTAATGCAAATCAGAAGTTGGATAGCGATGGAGTATTTGCACGCACGACATGATGCAAACATGATACAAAACGTAAAAGCAGTTGGCGTGACTATCGGTTCTAGTTCTCTAACTGAAAATAGCCATCTAGACGATGGTACTGTAAAGATTCACATTTTTTCTTTTGTTTTACAATTTAAAATACCTGTAATTTACATTTTTAAGTTGATATTATACCATCAGGATTGACTTTTAATTGATAAAATTAGCTAAGGCTAGCGGTAATGGTGTACAAAACTATAGATTTCCAACCGAAGGGTAAATTGGCAGTTGAAACATATATAATCAACATACCATTGTACATTTTGTACGAATATTTGTGTCAAACTTTGTAAATAATCGTGTTCTCCTCTCCATTTATTTAATAAATCACTTCCTTTTTATTCCTGCTTCATTATTTTTGCATGTACCTTACTAAGCATGTAGACCTGTTAACTATTTACGTATCTTCTTTGATGCAGAAGTGCAGTGCCAGCATGAAGATGTATCATACAATACAGCGGTCTAAGTCTAGTGCCATTTGGTGACAATTATAAGGTACAAATATATATTTTGTCATACTCAAGCTTTTTAATGTATTTGAGCTTGTTTAGAATACAGGTATATACATAACACATTATTTTTTGGGGAAAAAAGTCGTTTTATATTATTTTGCAATGTTTAAAATTATTTAAATAACAAAAAAATATGTCACAATGTTTGGCCAAAATTTCTGCCATTTCTGTAGGAAGTTTCTCACTTCCGTCCCCCCCCCCCAACAATAAAAATGGATAGTATAAAACGAACAAAATGAACTGAAAAAGTGTATTACTTACATGCATTTGAGGTAAAATAAACGAAATTTTGAGATCCGTGGTCATTTGCAGGAATACAAAACTGCCTAGATGGTAGTTGCTTTATTATTAGCACTTCACTCTTCACTCCTTCGAGTCAAAAAGAGGGGCGTAAAGTCATTGGCATTTTTATTTCCAATTTTGAGGAGACATTTAAACTGCTAGCCAATTTGTACATTTTAGAATTTCATGCCGTGAGAAGCAAGTAGTATATTCCTCAAAATTGACAAGAATTTATTTGATCCCTAATGTATGTAAGGTCATAGCCCTATGAGTCATCTTGAATAGTTCAATCCAACTCCTTTAAATTGACAAGAATCTTTTTGGTCCCTAATGTATGTAAGGTCGTAGCTCTATGTGTCATCATGAATGGTCCAATCGAACTCCTTTAAATAGAAAATGGGCAGAAATTTCCATAATTCTAGTTAGGACAGAACAAATATCATTCCAGTTATGCTGCCAGGGCATGAAAAGATTATAATGGTGACGTCAAGAATTGGAGAAAAACGAACTTTCCCAGGGTGTCCTATTCGCATTCTACTAGTATCACAAGTTTTGTTTGTATCCAAATAAAATTTCAGACTAAATAAAAGTTGTGCAACCTTTGGCAGATTGTTCGATTATTGGATTATTGTTTCCCGCCTTTAAAAAAAGTAAACTTTCAGCTTTACTTTCTTTAAAAATCCACAAAATAGCTGATAGATATAATGAAGTCATTTCTATGCCAGTGTTATGTACAATGCTGTCGGGCATTTCTGCACACTTAAGGTTTCCGTCTCCAATACTGAAGCTAAACGCGTATCGAATTCGACCGATTGACGAAAATAAATTACTGCAATGCTTACCATTTGAAAAGAGGCAATGTCACCAGAATATTCTGTTCAAAATAATATTAATTTTGGACACACGGGATACCACCCCCATGTTTTCATGCTCGCGATATGTCGGCCTATTCTGCACACAGCTTTGAAAAGATATGTTTATCCGCCAGGCAATGGAAATGAAATACATTACTTTGGACTATTTCTGTCAGCATTTCAGTCGAGTAATTAGGTCAGTTTTATAGCTAGTTTTACAAAATTCAACGTAACGATGCCAACAAATGGCAAGAGATATTAAGCAAAATAAAACGATCTTGTAAAAACAAATTAGCAAAGTTCAACATTTTATAAACAAAATAAGCTATTATGTAGAAGAGAAACAACAATGAATATGATGTAATGTGTTTACAACGTCTTATTTATGGGGAAAAATTACAACACAATTTATTTTGTACGTGTGGGACAACTTCTTGCATAATTGGAAACTTGGATAAAGATGCAGAATTGTTTTAAGGTATACATTTCCGTCTTTTACATAATGTATTTATTTCTGGGTTACAGGTTCAAGAAGGTCATGGAGTGGGTCTTCATGTTGACATTTAGAAATCACATTTTCATATGCATTTCGAGTCTAAATGTGGGATATTTTTGTATACTTTATGAACATCACTTTCCTTAATTAAAATATGATCGTTTTTTCTTGATACAAAATAGATTTTTGACCAAAAATAACACGTGATCCAATGTTTACATAAATGACGTATCGTTGCGCAGAATTACCCGACGCGCAGAATTGGCCGACATGGGGGTATATATAATTTGCATTGTATGTTGGCTTTTCTCACTGATCATATGCTTTGTATATCTATATTGTGCGGCTGACCTTGGTCAGTAATTGAACTTGGGGCCTACCTGACTAATGTCTTGTTATTTTGTAAGCAAGATCATGCACAGCTATTATTTGTCTTTGATTTTAGATTTCTATTTTAAGATCATTATTACCCGTAGGTAAGCGTGTTTACAGATTTTGAATTCAAGGTCTATTTATTAAATTAAGAAAGCTCTAGAGGCAAGTTATTTACGAATTTAATAGAAAATGTTTTTGTAGATGACCGAGGTCCAGGACATTTTGTTGTGTTCTAAGTTAGATGAAAGTCTATATATAAGTTTGGAGTAAACATAATTATTTCTTCCGTATCTTAACATCAGTCTTAGTGGAATCAATTTTAGTTCTGTTGAGTTGAGATAATTAAATTTATTTATTTTAATTATTCACTGGAAATGCAAAGTGTTAATTGATTTAGGACTAAACCAATATCTATGAATTATTGTGAATTCATACAAGGACACTTTGGATTATATCATTGGGATAAATCAAGATAGTTGACACATTAGCAAATTCGAGACTATTGGCACGTCAGCACATTCAACAACATAATACACAGCTAATATTTCTGTTACATTGATTAAATACTACGATTATTTTTAGTAGTAAACATGTTTATTTCAATTTGAGTTAAAGATACAGTCTTGATTCTGATCTTAGAATCGACCAGAATGGAAATTTCCTATTAAGTTGATAGAGTATTTTCAGAAAATGCTAATTGCGAGTAAGGTCAAGTAGAGGGGTATATGATCTTGTTTACCTAAGAAATACTCATACTTACATTACCATATGAAGCAGAAATCAATCTTATTGTCGTGTTCAGTTTTTAATTTGGGTGGAATTATTTATTCAAATTATTATTTACTGGAATTACAAAGTGCTCAATAATATTTTTGGACTAAACCAGTTATTTGGTGTTATAGTGAATTCAGAGAAGAACAATTTGGATTATATTATTGATACATCAAAAGACTAATAACACATCACTACATTCCAGGCCACCGGCACACTAGCACGTTTGAGACTATAAGCACATCAAAACATGCAATATTGGAGCTTATTGGAATACCACTGGAATTAAATGGGAACTTCATACGTTTGGACATATGATAGACGTTTATTTAGAATTATTTGGGATTTAGTTCTCAATAGTGAAAGTTCTTTTTAAATTTTCACTTTGTTTCCTAGGAAAATAAATTATTTGTTCAAGTTTAAAAACCTTTTGGTTTCGCCCTTTTCTGTTACTTAGTTTAGGTCCATCGAGTCGCAACAATTCTGGATGTTCTATACTTTTGGAGTTGTGATAAAATTATATCACAAGTCCAAAAGCAAAGAGTTTTCCTCATAAGTTCTAGTGGGGTTCCGTATAAATTCCAATACAGTCTTCATATAATCTGGCATCTTGTTTCAGGCTATATGTAACGAATCCACTAGGACCAGCCTAGTTATCCAATTCCACTCGGCGAATTACGTCAATATTTCTTCTTTGTGATCAAACCAGATCCCATAATACAAAATATCAAATAGAAGTTCAGATTAAAATACTTTAATAAGAGGATCCTTCTAGTCCATATATGACGTAAGATGTAATTCCCTACATGAGTATGAGGAGAATTAACTCCCACCCAGGCAATAGCCCTCGTTAATTACCCCCGGTCACATCCCACTGGCAAATCAACTTTCCGGACAATAACCCAATGTATATTTTCCCGTTAATAACCCCCTCTGGTTGACTTTTAATCCTAACTATGAAATGAATCTTTTTCCAACGATCGTTGGAATATGTTCCATCACACTTAAGAGGAGCTGCCAAACACGAATAATTCAGTCAAAGCCTGCAAGGCACCACGACTTTGAGGCTAACGTTGGAAGCTGCCTTCCAAATCGTTGCAAAGTTGCTAAATGCATGCAGCGTGAAGACGCACTTCAACAGGTGCAGTCCACGCAAGTACCTGCAGGTCATCCATCACAATCACCAAGACAACGCTACGTGGATACCAAACAGTTGCAGTCATCCATCACAATCACCAAGACAACGCTACGTGGATACCAAACAGTTGCAGTCATTCATCACAACCACCAAGACAACGCTACGTGGGTACCAACAATCACTTGCTTTCTGTAGCACATAATAACAGAGAATGAACAAATATTGATTATTTATTTGAATTGCACAAAGCCTAATATTCTTGCAGTAAGTGAGAATATTTATCAGAATTACTAAGGACTGTTTGATGTTCTTGGGTTTCAGTGATCCAGACTAAATGCTATTATTCTGCAGTGAACATGAAATTAGGTCACTTAAGCATACCCCCTTTATGGTTTGCCCCCCCCCCGCGCCCGAAAAATTCCTGTGGACGTCCATGTCTCCGTACATGTTTTTGATAACTATTATTTTTCAGCCTCCCATTTCTCAGAACCTGATGAACGAATTTTTTTCTAACCTTACCCCACTGTCTGCATTGAACCGTAACAAAATAATGTCAGAGGTCTTTTAAAAACAATACTGTATGCAGAGGTTCGCATAATCCAAAGTGTTGATACGTTTACATGTGGAAATACTTTATATATGTCCATAGACGTTTTGAATTATTTCAGTGTTTAGCTCCATATGTTTGTGACTTTAAGAAAAGGCCCCAATGGGAATCTACTTGCATCAACCGTGTCCACGTTTGCAGTCCGCGCGCGTAAGTACGTTTAAATACATCTGCGATACTTGTAGAATCTTTAAACATCAATAGCTCCTCTCCCTTATATATGCGGGCAACATTATAGCTAACGCGTACCTGTATATCCGTCACCGGACGAATTTCGTTGGGTGTTTTGACATAGAACAACCAACGAGAAATCATTTTTGGCACGGGTATGTAAATTTGCCACAGTGCTTGTTTAGCTAGCGATGTTCGAGAAATTCCATGTGTGATTTTTACTGCTCTTCCACACGTTTCAACAGTTGCTTCGACTTTCCGATAACCGCTAGGAATGCACTATATTTTTGGATAAAGTCCGCTCGTAAACAACACTCGTTTCGTTCATATTTTGTTTGATTGTTTGTTTATTATATCAATATATTTTAACTCCATGTTTTTTGTTAGCGACCACAAAAACCAAACTGTGCGTTCGTACCTCCTTTGATGATCCATGGGGCATTTCTTTCCCCAAGAGTAGGATTAATTGCATTCAGGTTATCCATAATACCATTATCGGATGTTGACATGCACGGATATTGTATGATTCTTTATAAGCAGGGACATGTCGGTAACATGCGGCATCAACACGATTTACGGGTTCTTCTCCTGTCTTCAGTTGGTTTTAAGAATCCATTTTGTATATCCATTCATGCTCCAGGACAGCAATAATTGCATCTAGGCTCCGGAGGGAGACAAATGTACTTTTCATTAGGGCATTTGTTTCATGGTATCCAGAGTTGCTTTGCTAAGGTAGGATTGGTTTCAAATAAACTTGAACTTCTCTGCTCCGCAACGAGAACAAGTTCCAATCATCAAAGCTCGATCATTACATGTTTGAACTTGAGTTGGATTTGCAGTACGGTTTTTTGCGTGGCATCGCCCACAGTATGAAGAAATGATTGTATTATACAACAATTACGTGATATTTAATATGGCATCACAAAATTGAAAAGATCCAATTTGAAAACTAAGATTTGAAAAACTCTTCTTCTACCGTTATTGACTTCTCCGTGTAGGGAAAGCCCAAACCACTCAAGCATGGTGACATGTTTCCAAACTCGGTTCGCGAGTTAATCATTGGTCCCACTTGATATGAAAAACCCAAATATTGTTGAATTTGTGTTTGAGATGGTTAACGGGGATCAGTTTTACATAATTTAGCCGTCCCGATCGACCGTGCTATAATGTTCTCAAGGATTTTACGGAAATTCTTCAGTCGTAGCCAAGAAACAAAATTTCCTCTGTTTATTTCTTTTCCACAGTAGACGAAGCTCCTACCACTGACGATCTTGATTCAAGTGAAAATAATCTTTTTTGTACGAGGAAGCAATACTTGAAGAATATGTTTTTCTCGAGATCAACCCGAAAACACAGATATCATCTATGTGAGTCAACGATACGCACACGTGACTAAAGTGGTTCGAGACAACTGGAATATGTTGATGATGTTTGAAAAAGGCTGTTGGTGGAAAAATCTATTATATTTCTTTCGTAAAGAAACAATGAATAAGCTCAGGCATAGAACATTGACTACCTGGAACAAGTCGCTAATGGCCAAGCAGAAATTAAACAATTATGATTTACTCGCGATGAAAAAGTCAAGCACTTTAAAGTGTCTTTATGCGGAATAAACTAGAATCGATGATTCCCAACGTGTAGGAAACAGAAATTCCTAACCTGGATTTAACAAGATGGCTCGGGACTCATTGGGTAGCGTACGTGGTGACACCCAAACATCTATTATATTTTGAATATTACGGACTTGCACCACCAAATGAAGCTGTTGATTATTTAACCCGAGATGGACAAAATCGTTTACCACTGTTTTGATCATTTATACCGTTACAAACTCGGCTTGACTGGTGATCAATGAGTGGACATCTTGTTTAAGAGTTGCGTGAACTTGTGGAAAGAAAAGTTTCTTCAAAACTAATACCACCAGCGCTTGTTGAGTTTAACATGGTCACTTAGAAAATACACTTAATATATGCAATGCCTGCTTTTAATATGTTCTGACGATACTCAACTCAATGCGAAGCTGATGTGGTTCTGAGCACGTTTGTCACAAAAGCAGATTTAACAGAGTTTATCAGTCGGGTTGATGAAGACATTGACCAGGACGAGCATGTAATTTTCCAAGCCTGAACCGGAAAATTACAAACATCCCACGTGGACATTCAAAGTGTTATTACAAAGCTGCGAGGTGAGGTTGCAAAGAAATGCATCTTATTAACATTCTTTTTGGAATTTTACGCAACACGACTCATCGCATGTGATTTCCAAGATCAAAATGGAAAATTACAAACATCCAACGTGGACATTTAAGATGTTGTTACAAAGCTGCGAGGTGCGTTCCAAGGAACCTGGCTGAAATCATGAATCAAATACTCCAGTATATATCGACTGCTTTTATCAAAGACCACGTTGATACAAATACAAAATCAAAAGTAAAACGTCTGTCCATGAAATGAGTGGAGGCCTTAAACCGAGGGAAGAGCAATATGCAGATATAAAAATTAGTGAGATCAAGGTCGTGGTTGGTAATGCTAAATTATCATGTATTATAAGGATAAACGAACCATCCAAACCACAATTTCAATCATAGGGATATTGTTTCTTCATCCTGCACTTGTCTACTATAGGGGTCTTTTAGTATTCAATTAGCTGCACAAAAACAGACATTGAAAGAAAATCTTCATACTCTTGAAGCTAAAATATTAGAATCTAAGGATTCTCTGTTAAGGTCAGATTCTAATGATAAATCACTTGAACTTTTTCGGCTACAGGCTTGTTTAAGATTAGTATGTTTTTAAAGTTAGACTGATCATTACATATTGTTATGTATATTTAATTTAATTGCTTGTCTGTTAGTTTTAATTTTCTTTATTCCATTACATGTTATTGTAATGTAACATTGCTTGCTGGACTTGGCCTTGTCCAAAATTGAGTTAGTTCTGTTTGACCTGATTGACTTTTTAATTTTTTTTTTATTTCATTGATGTAAACAACTAATAATAGCTTCATTATCCTCTATGGGTATGACCTCATTGACCAAATTATTATTCCAGTAAACAAGAAGGTGTAAACATGTTGATCTGGGTCAGGATTTTGGGGATTCCAGAGTGAATTGTATGGGGTATTATGTTTTAAATAAACAAGGCTCATGAGATCATTCAAGAAGATTATTTTCTATTAGGTAATGGTTGCTGTTAGAAAATGCTTTTTCCGACCTTGAGGTCAAACAGAGAACTATATTATCTTCTGACTGAAGATTTTACCAGTTGTGCTTTAAAATCTGGCACTTTAAGTTGCATTATGTTGTGTCCAGTTTGGGCTGAATTTTATTTTCTTCAAATTATTGAATTCAAGTGATTTTTTTCTCTGGAAATACAAAAGTGCTCTAAAAAAATTCTTTGATAAGACATTCATTGGAATTTATACTGAATTCAAACCTGGAATAATATTTCTGTGATCCAACAAGAGAGTGTTGACACATCAGTACGACGCAGGCCATAACAGACACGTCACCGCCTTCAATTTTTGATCTCTTTAGGATTTGAACTGAGTTTTATTCAGGACTGTTTATTACTAGGACTTGTGTCTTTAATTCTTGGATTATTTTTGGATTTAATTTGCAAAAACGTAAGTTATTATTTCTCATTTTTCACTTTGTATTCTAGGGAAATAAATTATTTGTTAAATTTTACAAATCTTGTTGTCTTCACTCTTTTTTGTTACTTATTTTAAGAGCATAGACTCATAACAATATAAGTGATGGATTCAGATCGTGGTGATGAAGTTGTAGAATTTGTCAACGGTGTGTTGGATCAACTGACCAATGATGCTAAGATTGATAGTGATTTTGTTCCACTTTCGACAAATATCTGCAACAAAACGGTATTAACATACCCGTCGTATACACTGAAATATAATTTTGCCAAAATGACAAATAGAATCAACCGTAGTTACTACCACAATGTATTAATACCAACTCAAAGCAAACTTGGAATCATTGCATTAGCAAAAGATTTTACGACAATGGTAGAAGTAAAAGAGAATAATTTGTAGAAGTGTGTGGTTATATTGCATCTGGACGTAATGAATTTGGACGGAGTCTGACGGGCGAGCAGTTCTACTATGCGATCACATTATTAATAAAAGAAGTATAACCCTCAATGTTACAGACGCGAGAAAATAATCAACGCGGAGATGCAAATGAGATGAAGTCGTCAATGGGCGTTGCACTCGAAATACTAATGCGTGTGTGTTGTTGCAGACACAAATTGGGGGCTTCCCTCAGCAGCAACCATTGGTCTTGTTGCAGGAATCACTACCACGACAAATATAATGGGTACGCCAATTGTAATTGTTGTCAGGGTGATATCATAGTAACATTGCAAAATAATTTCGATACGGCTGTATTCATGAACTTCTCTTGGCAGCACAAATTTATCTCAATACGACTAGTAAACTGTACTTGGTGTTTACCAGGAATAAAATAATTAGCATGCTGTTTTTCTAAATGGTGCGAGTAGAAATTTGGAAACGGAAAACCACCGACGTCTCCGCACACAGATTCGAAACTGAAATGTTAGCGACCGAAAACAGGTAATGCATGTACAGACAGTAGGAATGGAATAACTGTCTGCCCTTGTATATTCATCAGTTTGCCAGTGCTTTGGCCTTACTAAGAGACCTAGAATAGTAACTTCATTGGCGCATGCCCACGGAGGAAAAGGCTCACCACGGGTTTATATACAGTTACTCAAATCATGCACTCCCGTGTGACTCGAGAGTAAAATCATGGGGTAAAGAAGGAGCTGACCTATCTCAGCTACCAAAATCTTAACGCCCATTGTAACACTACTTATACAATTGACTTTGTACAGTACGAGTCATTAATGACACAGGTGATTGTACTTTGGAATACTATTATCAGCACTATCAATTACGAAGATAAAGCTTAGCTTAACACTATTGTAGGACAGTGAATTTCATATTGATAATGCACATTAACTACTTCGTGATTATCGTACATTGTTTGGTAAATGTATCCAAATGGATTTCCAACGACACTAGCGGATCTGGATTATCTTGAAAACGCTGTCATTTTTTTCCCATAATTACATGAAACACGTATCAGATGATGTCAGATGTTAATCTTCGTAAATTTGCCAAAATAATATAGAAAAAAAATGATGCGTTTTTTAATTATATATAAGCTTTTGTGTATATTAGAGACTTTGACAGCAGATCAACATGAACTCGCTCTCGAAAACCATCGGAAAACCAACCGTAGCAACCAAAGAAACAAGGAACGACTGCCTGGTATCGTAGAAGTAATACAAACAACCATTTGGGAGTTACCGGCGAACGGAACAAATGCCAATGAAACTGATGAATATCCCGAAAAAGTCGCAAAATGTGCAATAATCACCGCACCAGACACCTGCAAAGAAATCGTCAATATAGCTCACAACGTCATAAGATAACAATAATGACTTCTAGACATATTGGCAGAATTTATTGAACGGCTAAAACCAGAACCGGTGAGAGCTGAACCAGATCCAGAAACGAGCCAGAGTCAGGTAAAGCACAAAAGATTGTTGAAATAAATAAGAAATTTGAGCCATTCAGCAGCCTGAACCCCGATGTGATCGAGGCCATGCTGAATGATGAAACTGAGTTTCAGCGATTCAGGATAATTGCAGAAGAAATTAGTAAAAATCTTCATCCAAGCTTTTACTATTGCTTTAGTTTTAATATTCCTCCAAGGAATTGCCTCTGGCAATCTTTTAGACGCACACATTATGGTCAACAAGTATTGGTGACTTTATCTGGTATTTGGTCAGAGAGCTACACAATCTACCATTATTCTGGTAAATGGTTCGTCAAATGCGGGAATAGGTTGTAGATGAGCCATAGGTATATTCTGATTGGGTTTTCCTACTTTTAAGAAATGTGACAAGATCTGCAGTATTACAAACATTACTTTTAATTTTGGCCAGTAAAAGTGACTCAAGATGTTATGATAAGTCTTATTGATCCCTAAATGACCAGCCAACGGAATTTCATGGGCCAGACTAAGACGCGATTTTGGAACTGCAGTTCAACAATATTTGATCACTCGTCACAAGCGGTACCCCAGGTGGCCTCCATTTTCTCATAAGAATCTCATTTGTAACAAATTAACAAACATATACTTTAGTGGCTTCAGTTTCGCTAATGGCCCTCTGAAACAAACAGGAGATCTCAGGATCTTTTTCCTGTTCGACAACAAGTGATTGTCGTTTGTCACCCTGATTAGAATAAAGAGAATGAGTAGTAAAAAAGAGGATCACTGTGATCAATACCTTCTGACTGATCCAAACAAGGAGTAAATGTGACCTCATGAAAAGCCTGACCATTACTTGTGTCAGCTAAAGGAATACTTTCCTTATCAACATCATTCTCAAGAGTTTTCTTTGCCATAGCTCTGGTAACTGCACAAGCTGGGTATAAATCAGGGATTTCTTTTTCACTAGAATCGACTTTCTGATCCAAAGAAGGCTTGTCAGTTACAAGTGGATTAACCACAACCTTATCTCCAGCTAGGTCATTGCCTAGTAATAAATGAATGCCCTCAGTGGGTAAAGACGACACTATTCCGACTGTCACGTGTCCTGAGACTAATTATGATGACAAATTTACACAATGGAGAGAAAAATTAACAAATTTACACAATGGAGAGAAAAAGTAATGATGCTGCACTCTACTGTCTGAATAAGAACACTCTCATTAGAAGAAGACTTCTCAGAAAAAGGCAAAGTACCTGACAATAAGAGAGTCTGAGAAGCTCCTGTGTCCCTAGGATAGGATTGGCCGAATCTCTCAAGAGAACCTTTCGATATGAATGGTTCATAATTCTCCATAATAAAATCAGACTGTTTTTTTTGACCCAACAAATGTATTGCTTTTAATACATGACTATGACCTTGACCTCTTAGAAATATGACATTTGGAAATGGTCTGTCTTGATTCTGATGCTTATTTTTCAATTTGTAGCAATCAGAAATAACGTGTCTTTCTTCTTGCAATAGGTACACGTAGGAAGAGATAAGGATCAATCTTATCAGAAACTTGATTCCTTAAAGTTGTGCTAGATTGGGATTTGGAAGGGTTCGTATTAGGCTGAATCACATTTTTACCAGAAGATGGCTGAGTGGAAGACTTACCGACAAAAGAAACTTTATGAGCTAAGGAATACTCGTCAGCAGTACTAGTAACATTTTCTAACGTTTCGACCCTATTCTCATCAAGATAAGTCGTAACGTCACTATGGACGCAATTTTTGAACTCCTCAACTAATATGAGTTGAGGAAGTTGATCAAGACTTTCGTAATCTTGATCAACTTTCTTGGCTAAGCACCACCTAGCAAATAACTGCTCTTCTTCTCCTACAAATTTGACATGAGTTTGTCCAGTTTCTTTTGATAGTTCCTGAAATTTTGCCGAAAAGCCTCAGATACTAAGTCATAACCCTTCGAGATGAATTCCTTAACCAGTTCATAGTCAGCACTTTGCTGTGCTGACAGGGAAGCGTTGATGCCTCGGGCGTTGCCAAAAGATGCACTTTGTAATAACAGAGTCCCATGCTCTCTTGTCCATTTTAAATTTGCAGCATTTGTTTCAAAATGAGGAAAATATTTATCAACTTCTTTTACTCTAATAGGAGGTACTAAACTGATATTCTTAGTAACATCAAAACTTGAATTTATGTGTAAAGTGGGGATGTGCTTTTTCACTTGACAGCTCTAATTCTTTTAATCTAAATTGATATCCCGTTCTTCCTTTTCTCTTGCGCTCTGCAATTATCTTTCTTCCTTGTCTTTTGCATTTGCATTTGCATTTGTTTCTCCTCTTTATCCAATTGCATTTGCATTTGTTTCTCTCTTTCCGCTTTCTGAAACTGCATTTTCCTCTCTCTTTCTTCTTTTTCTAATTGCATCTGTCTTTTCTGAAGCTCGAGCTTTCTTAACTGGATTTCATTCTTGTATATTAATTTCAATTCCATAAATTGTAATTAGAGTCAAATGGAGACTTACCAATGAAATCTAAAGCACCTTTATCCAAAACAGTCTTTTCCACCAAATATTGGACCAAAATATTGTTTTTTCTTGCTCCATTAAAGAAGCCCTTGCCTCATAAAGATCATATTTTCTGGCAAGATGAAGCAATTGATTCTTTTTCAAGGAGTCGAACTGTTCCTGATTAAGATCTGAAATAAAGATCTCCATTTTAGATGACATTGCAGATGCCTATTGGTTTCTGTAAACATTTCTAGAATGTGAAATAATACCTGGAATTTAGAAAATTCCAAAACAAAGGTGAATCTTAATCTTAAAAAATGTAGTTTTCTGAAATAGTTTAGAGAAATTCGTATCCCAGACGAGCCCCCAATTTTCTGTTACGAATTTATGTTTTTAAAATAAGTAACAGAAAAGCGTGAAAGGCATCAAGCTTTGTAAAATTCAACACATAATTTATTTAACTTGGAAAAAAAGAGAAAATGAGAAAAAAGAACTTACGGTATTGCCAATTAAATCCCAAAATTAAATTCCAATAATTACAGACACGAGTCCTAATTATTTAAAGTCCTGAATAAAATTCAGTGGAAGTCCAGAATAAATCCAAAAACTGAAGGCGATTATGTGTCTGTAGTAGCGTGTAGAGTGTTGATGTTTTAACAGTCTTTTGTTGAATCAGAGTAATATAATTCCAGGTTTGAATTCACTAAAAATGCCAGTGAATGTCTCTGTCCATGAATTTTATGACAGCACTTTTGTATCTCCAGATAAAATAGTTACTTGAATTCAGGAATTTGAAGAAATAAAAATTTCAGCCCAAACATGAAATACTGGACACAGCATATAATACAGCTTGAAAGTTCTAGATCTTAAAGCACGACGGAAAAATCCTATTAGTTACAAGATTATATAGTTCTCTACTTGGCTTCAGGTCACAATTAGCATTTTCTATAACAACTATTACATAATGGAAAATAACCTTTTAAGAATGATCCTGATGTTTACAAATAAAACACAGAACCTGCATTATGTAAAATACATTTAGGAAAGTCCAAAACCTACATCTAGACCCAAATAATCATATCTACTTCTATTAATAATAATTCTGATTTTAAATCCATACACAGAGAATAATTTTGCTATGTATTAGTTGTTTACAGAATAAGGTAAATTCAGGTCAAGCAGAAATGAACTCAATATTGGATAAGGTCAAGTATATGTTAGATATAAAAGCATGTAATGAAATAAAATTAAAAAACCACCAACTAACTAACAAACCATTGCAAATTTAAAATACATAACAATAAGTCCAGAGGTGTCGTCGCATGACACAGACGAATATCCGCCACGCCTTCTTTCACGGATATTTGGATATTTGTTGGTATCATTCTACGATGGTTCAGAGAGAGAGAGAGAGAGAGAGAGAGAGAGAGAGAGAGAGAGAGAGAAACAACAAAAGAAACGATTTTATGGTCGGTAGTAATGTTAATTACAGCAGAATAATGACTTAGATTAATTGTAACTATACTAATTATTTTTGTTACGTCTTGTTGGTTCGTCATTTCGCTTAGTTTCAACGCCACACTTATTTACATGCGCCGGTACGTGAATGGCTGAGCGTTCAGTGTTTGGAGAGGTCTAGTTTGTTCGTTAAAACCAACTTTCATATTTAAATAATAAGTGTGTCTTATATTGATTTATTTAATGTGAATAAAAATACAAAGTCAAAAGAGAAAACAATCAATTTATCATTATGCAATGGTGAATTTGAATAGTCACAAAAGGCACGGAGCTACCTTTTTAGCGTACACATTCGGCAGAGATGTGAGGAGTTCATTCACTCGGTCAATACACAGTTGCCTGTAGTCAATCTTAACTCCCTTCAAAGGGCAAATGTGTCTATTTGTATGTGATATAAATAAAATATATGTATATTATGTACGCTGTATAAACGATACTACTCGTTTTATAAATTTTTCATTATAAGGAAACTCGGAAAGCCTTGTTTCCATTTAATGAAAAATTTATATATCTCGTGGTATATCATTGAAATAGCGTATATATATATATATATATATATATAT
>JAECUM010035241.1:0-23280 GCA_016617855.1 Megalonaias nervosa
CGAGAAGAAGAGGCAAGAAGGAAACGACAGGAAGAAGCAGCAGAGACGAAACAAAGTCTAGGAGAGAAGGAGAACAGAGAACCTCAAACTGTAACGGTACTCTTGGACATTTTAGCCGAGTTAAGAAGTCTGAAACAAATGTATCAGACTTCTTTATTACGACCCAAGAGAAAAAGACCTTCCCAAGCCAAACAGTCTAACCCTGTTACTACACCGGAGATACCACCCCTAGTGATTTCTACTAAATCATTGACAGGAGCTAGCCCAGAAGTAGGCCTTGGCCGTGGCAAAGGCTTAAGGACGTTAAAGTTGATTTCTTCTCGTTCCTAAGGTTGTTCTCAAAAAAGAAAAAACACCCAACGGTCCTTTTCAGGGCCACCCACTTCTTCCGAAAAGAGATAATATTCATTTTGCCAAAATCAATTAAAATTCAAAACCATTTTATTGTTTAACCCTATGATATACGTGTTGTGAGTGCGTGAATGTAGGTCCTTATTATTCTAAACAATCAAAAGCAAGAGACACTTACGTTTTTTTTCAGTTTGGTCTATTCTGGTACAAATATTTACAATTCAATGTCACAAGACAACATAACACAACACTTTTAAAAAGTTCATAGACTTCTTCTGTATCTCTTTTTCTTCTTTCACTCTCTCTGTTTTCTGATTCTCTTCACTTTCACAGTTTTTTCCTCCTCCTCTTCCTCACTTTTTTCTCGTCTTCTTTTCTTTTCTGTCTTCTCTTTTTGAACGTATCGGGGTTCTTCCTTTGCCGAGGGCATCTCTTCTTCTTCCTCCTCCTCCTGCTCCTGTTGTTTATTAGGGCAGTCTGAAGACCAATGTCCTTTCTCTTGACAATGATAACAGGTATCTTGACTTTTATCTCTTCTGACACTGGTCTTGCTTTTTTGACGATCTGGACATTCACTAGCCCAATGCCCTTTCTTCTGACAGATATAGCAAGTATTTTGACTTTTATCTCGAAAGGAGGAAGAGTAGTCCGTCGGTTTGCCTGAAGAAAACTTTCTTATGACACCTCGCAAAGCTCTAATCAGAAGTTCGATTTGTGTGGGTTCTTCCATCGTGCTGGTCAGCTTGAGAGCGAAATGAATACTTAGAGGGAAGGCAGCAACCCTTTATATATACACTGAGCCTGACATGGATATATAGGGGTCAATGGAATTTTAAATGTAGTCATTTGACCATTTGCAGTCAAGATGAAACGATCGCATCATTTCGTAAAGAAAGGAGAGGAAAGTAAGAGGCAGAAACGTGATTTATCGCCTCGCACAGTAGCTGAAGTCTTGGCTCAAATTCATGCCAGCGATTTTGAAGATGAGATGAGTGAACCAGAATCCAGACCCAGAGAGTCTACACCAAGTCAAAGTCCGTCACCACCAGTAAACCCTGAAAATTACTACCACATTTGAGAGACGGAGAAACGCTCCTCTAGAAAATTTAGAACCACAGCCTACACGTACACAGTAAAGTTAAAGATTTCAAGTCCGACGTACCGTTGGAAAAAACAGAGGGGTTCATCATCAATGTGTGGGATTCTTTGTTAACCACACTGAAACAGAAATGTGAGGCCAAAGAAGGCGATCGCTTTAGACTTTGCATTCATCACGACAGTTTGAAGTTACCTGTTTGGATCGAGTTTAGCAGCCCGGCAGAATTGACACCTTCCAAAGTCATGGACAGGATTGAACACGTGGAACAATCCAACGACAAGTTTCACATCACCGACGGAAAAGCGACACTGTTCATGACCCACGTGTCTCTTCCCCAAGGGACAGGAGATGGCAAAAAGGTGATCTTGGTAGAAAATCTTCGCAGCACCAAAAGGAGCCTCGTTCAAATTGACAACACTCAAGAACAAGAACGACACGACAGAATGGAAAAGAGCCTGGAAAACTATTCGAAAATCTAGCCGAGTCAAACAACAAAGAGAAGCAGAACTCCTGTTACAGCAAGCGGGGATATCCAAAGACACACCCTGTGGCATTTCGGAAATGTAAAAGTTGCAAGACGTCGTGGCTCCACGCCACACCTTGAAAGTACACCCTCAAGAAGCGCTGGACCTCTGTTGTTTCGAGGCAAAAATTTCAAAGACGGAAAATACATTCAAGTCTATCATCACGATGAACATTTCGATACCATTACCAGTATCACTTCATTTCTGGGATACGGTTATTACTGTGAGAAATGTGACCATGGTTATAACAATCGAGAGCAACACATGCATTGTGGATCGAAATGTGAGGGATGTTTAGCCTCTAAGCCCTGTCTGGACCAAAGACAAGAACGAGTGCATTGCCCAGCTTGTCAGCGCACGCTTGCAGCCCTTTCTGTTACCAAAAATGTCTAAAGACGCAAGGTGCACAGCAGAAAAGTACTTGTCAGCTCCTGAGATTGGGACCAACTTGTGGACAAGGCATACGAGCCAATAATGCCAAGGCGCACTTATGTTCAGGAAAGAAGAGATGTCACATTTGTCGCCAAATCGTGTACTTGGAACACCAATGCTACATTCAAAAATAGCAATCCAAACATGAAGAAGATAATGACCAGAACAAAGGCCATTTCATCTTTTTCGATTTCGAATGCATGCAAGAGACTGGCGTTCACATTCCTAATTTCTGTGTGGCTCACCGAGCGAGCGAGAAATGCATCCAAGAGCCTATCTTTACTCATTGCCCTCACTGTAGCAAGATTCCTGGAGGACGTGAAAAAATCTTTTGTGGACCGAACACGCTGACCGATTTCGCCCAATGGATCTTTGACCCTATCGACGAGACGTGGAGCCAAGAAGACATCGAACGTTACGGAGATTGTCATCGCTATGCCACGGTGAAGGCTCACAATTTCTCGGGATACGATGGGCAGTTTCTTTTGGGATACTATACGGAACAAAGTACCGAACGTCCTAAAGTGACTTTGAACGGAGCCTAAATCATTTCCATGCAAGTGGGACAAGTGCAGTTTAAAGATTCGATGAGTTACTTGGCAATGCCTTTGAGTCACATGCCTAAAACGTTTGGAATGACAGAAATGGCCAAAGGCTATTTTCCGCACTTTTTCAATACCGAAACCAATCAACACACCGTTCTACCTCATTTGCCCGAGGCTCACTAATACGACCCCGACAACATGCGTACCGAACAACGAGAAGCTTTCTATGCATGGTACAACACTCATGCCTCGGACCCTTTCGACTTTCAGGAAGAAATGTTAAAATATTGTCCTTCCGACGTGGATATTTTACGGCGTTGCTGTGGAAACTTTCAAGAATTATTCATGAAGCACGGAGGGATCGATCCTTTGAAAGAAACCTGCACCATTGCCAAAGCGTGTTCCTTAGTGTACCGCCATCGATACATGACCGAAAACACCCTAGCTGTCATCAGTCCTCAAACGACCAACTTTGTCAAACGTCAATACTCGCTCAAAGCCCTACGCTGGTTACATTACTTGTGCGACAAGGAAGACAAATAGATCCAAACGCTCGCAAAGGAGGAGGCAAAAAAGCCATCGGAAGGTATTCAGTGAATGGCTGGGACTTAGAAAACCCCAAGATTGTGTACGAAGTTTAACGGGTGCTTATTTCACGGATGTTCTGTCTGCTACCCTCAACGTAACACTAAAAATCAATTTTTACAACGGACCATGGAAGACTTGTACCAGACCACTTGTCAGCGGCGATTGAAATTAGAAGAGCAAGGATACCAAGTGGTAGAAATGTGGGAACACGAGTACGATCACCGTTTGAAAACCGATCCCAAGTTTAAGCGTATCGTGGAAAGTTACAAGCTTTTAGACCCACTGAACCCAAGGGACAGTTTGTACGGAGAACGGACGAATGCTACCTGTTTGTTATATCAAGCCGACGAGGAGAAAGGAGAAGAAATCAAATACTTGGGCGTGTAATCTCTGTATCCGTACGTGTGCAAATATTGTCACTTTTCCGCAGGGCACCCGAAATTGCTGATGGAACACATCGACGTGGACAACATTTGCCAATACGAAGGATTGATCAAATGTAAAGTCTTGCATCATCCCGTTTTACCTCACCATTGCTAAAGAAAACTGATGTTTCCCTTGTGCCGTACTTGTGCCGAAACGTGCAACCAAGACCAACCTTGTCAGCGCAGCCAGGAACAACGCGCCTTGACGCGAACGTGGGTCAGTGTGGACCTGGGATACCAGCTGTTAGAAGTGTAGGAAATTTACCACTTTCCCAAGACAGAAAAATACCACAAGGACGACGAGACTCAAAAAGGCATTTTCGCAGACTACGTGAACGCTTTTTTGAAACTGAAACAAGATGCCAGCGGCTATCCTTCCTGGTGCCACACTCCCGAAGACCAAAAGAAATTCAGAGAGAAATACTTTGAGCAGGAAGGCATCACTTTAGACCGCATCGAGAAAAACGAAGGAGGCGATCGTTTTCCAAAGTGATGTTAAATTGTTTGTGAGTCAAAATGGCACAACGACCTTGTTTACCCAAGACGGAGCATTTGACAGAACCTTCTCGCTACTTCCAGATGATTCACGACAAAACAAAATACATGAAACACGTGGACTTCCTTCGTGAGGACTTGATCTTAGTCAATTACGAAGACGAACTGGACTTTGTAGAAGCCTACGAATTTGGAATCGTCATCATTGCGGCTTACGTAACAGCCCATTCTCGTTTAAAACTGTACGAAGCTTTAGAACTGTTAGGAGATCGTGTGCTGTATTTTGACACGGACAGTTGCATTTACATCGATCGTCTGGGTCGAAACTCACCCTGTCATCGACGGAGACCGTTTAGGAGTCTGGACGGACGAGCATCCCGACCACAAGATTCTAAGTTTTGCAAGTGGCGGTCCCAAAAATTATGGCTACGAACACCGAGACCCACAAGGAGACGTACACACGGAGTGTAAAGTGAAAGGATTGACTCTCAATTATCGCACCAGTCGACTGGTGAACTTTGGCGTCTTGAAAGAAGCATTGCAGTCTGGACAGGATGGAAATTTTAAAGTGACCACCCACGAACCGCACAAGATTGTACGTTTACCCACACATCAAATCGTTAGCCGGCCCTTGGAAAAAAATCTATCAAATCGTGTACCAGAAGCGAGTACGGCTTCCCAATCAGTTCACTTTACCGTACAGTCACGACGATATTGGTCAGGATACAAAAAAGGACAACGTTCAAGACCGATAGTTCATTGTGACTACCATTGCCAAGCGCGAAAGATGAATCCTTTCAAACAGCAAGTATCAAGCAGGAGCAAACTCGAGTGCAATGCTGTGCCTTGCGAGGGCAGGGATGCCGTACGCTATGACCTTAGCGATTCAGTACCACATCATCATGGGGACTTTGATATAACTACTACTACCATACCTACCATGGAAAGTGATGCTGTGCGTGCCAAACCTGACGGATGCGAAAGCGATGCCACTCGTTATCGTAACCTTTTCACTTTACTGTTTTCATGGTGGATGTCATCATTATGAAACCATTCGGCTACCACCCTACGGATGGTATGTAAAACTGAGCAAACTCCTACATATTTCACCGTACCCTCATCGAAATGAACCTGTGAAAGACGAATATTCGTTCCGTGTGCGTTTGCCTGAATACTGTGACTATGAAAGTCGGATCCAAACCTCCGCAGAAAATGGCCAAAATATCTGGGAGGACCTCCCCCCCCCCAAAGAATTAGCTAGAGATGGATTTATCTACTTGGGCGAAGGGGATAAAGTCAAATGCTTCAGTTGTGGTGTGTCACTTCACTAGTGGGAGAAGAAAGATTGCGCTTACCTGGAACATGCTCGATGGTCTCCAGATTGTCACTACCTACCTTTAGTGGGACCTCGTCATTGAAGTGGGCAACCATGTCGTGTAAGAAACCAGCTACGTGGCTAGGAGTCAAACTTTGGACAACCCCTAGACAAATATTTAAACCCCATTTGAAAAATAATCTTCAAACATTACCAAACGAATTGCAAAATAAAATCTACAAGGAAATTTGGCTGGGACCTGCCAGACCCAAATCTCAATTTGTGACTGCAGAACTTTTATGTCAAGAAATTCAAAAAAAGGAAATTGACAAAAGTCAACAAACAAATCAGATTTCTCTGGATCAAGGGTGCGTTCTTCCTAATATTCCGCTTTAGACCATTTACATTTGAAGATTTTAATGACATTCTTGACCGATTCCTAGAATGGCAGTGGTCAGAAATTACTCACTTTGTCCGTTACTTTCGCTCTAGGAGAAGTGTTTGACTGACATGGTCATGGATACTTTACAAGAGAACATTCGTGGTTTCCCTGTGGAATTGGGAGAACGCATTTACCGCGAGTTCGTCAAAATACAAGTGAAACGCAAAGAACCATTGCATCCGTTACGTCGCCGATGTTTGAACCACTGGTACCTAAATGCTATAAGAGGACTGATTCTGATGAAAGTGTTCCAGTGGTCAGACATTGATGAATCGCGTGAAATTCATAAATTTTTGGATGCCACTCATTCAACTTACAAGGTGATCCTAATACACCGAATTCCAACGGACGAGTTAGAGGATTACAACAAATCTTTACAAGAACAATTATTTCTAGTTCAAGAAGAAACTTCTGTGCGACGTGTGGAGTGTGAGCTAGTGACTAAACTTTTTTGGTACGGTACTAAAATACTATCGAGGCTGTTCAAAAAGTACACCTATTACCTTACACCAAAGAGGGTATACAAACGGACTACCATGCCACGACCTTTATCATTCGTGATACAACAGATTCCGTGGAAGGAAATCAATGACACTATTCAAACGGCAGAGGATTACGATCGTCTATTACGAGAACTGTGTCCATTGAATTGGGGTCGACGTGTAGTGTGTGTCTTAGTGACTTGCTTTCTGGGATTTCGTTTACCAGCCGATTCCTTATGGACTCTTTACGAACAGTACATACCACTCCAAAAAGCATGAAAGTGGTCCCTTTAAATGTATACGAGAGACTCATTCTGCTCAAAGCTTTGCGCTTTCATCTTGATACTTCTCAGCCTCTACGGGAAAACATGATTCGTCAACTTGTAGGCACTGAAGATGTATATGACGACGATTGTGTAGCTTGTGACTTACACCCTCACTGGAAAGATGTACATGACTGGAAAATTTGGGGTTTTGAGGCTTGGACAAAAGAAGTAGCACACTATGCAAAAGATTTGTAATCCTAAAAAATTAAAACGTTTAGTGAAAAAAGGAACTTTTAAAGCAGTGTTAGTGACAGCGCCAGAAGAAGAAGAAGTCGTGACCGAGGAAAATCACTCTCGTCAGGACAGGACCGTGATCGACATCCCCGAAAAGCCATTACGGGAGGACTCTTGTGTGACTGTACTAAGGAGATTAGAGGCTCTAAGAACATTACACACTACCCCTACGATTTCACCTCTTGATCACCACAAATGTTGTACAGAGACTTCCACTATGATCGTTTTGATGTGTCTTTTATTCATGTACTTAACCATTTGGCTTTTATGTATTTTTGTCTTTCGTGTTGTTCACAATTAAAGATGACAATAAACGTGTCCTGAAAAATAGTATAAAAACTCTTGTCTTGTCTGTCTTCGTGTCAAAAGTGACATTTCTTACACTACTATGGCAACCTCTACTGTCTCTACTCCCTCTTCCTCCACTGTCAAAGTCATTGACGAACACGTAGATCGGACTAGTTGGGAGGCATTGCATCTTCGCCATCCCTTTAATATGCTCATTGGCGGACCTAGCGGTTCAGGCAAAACCGAATTTGTCAAACGTTTGATCGAACATAAACATCATTTGATTGATCATCCACTTCAACGAATCATGTGGAAGGCATTCCTGGACGATGGGATCGTGTCTGACCGTAGTTAAACTCATTTGGTTATTTTTGACGACATGTTAGGAGAAGACGAAAAAGAAATTAAACTCTGGTTTACGCGCAAATGACATCATCGTAATGCCATTGTCATTTATATCACCCAAAATTTGTTTCAACAAAGTAAAGCCCATCGTACCATCAGTCTCAATGCTCATTACGTGGTGTTGTTTAAAAGCCCTAGATATTAATTGCAAGTACAAGTCTTAGCCAAACAGTTAGGAACGCCTTGGCTGACTCATGCGTACGAAGATGCCGCTCAAACCCCACACGCTTATTTACTAGTGGATTTAAAACCCAGCACTCCCGATTATTTGCGATTTCGTACCCATCTGTTTCACCACTGGTGCCAAGACGGAGGGCCTGTCGTGTACACGTCCTCTTCGTCGACTTAATCACAATCACCAAAAAAAGTCTATAAAAACCTAAGTCACTTTGGCTCTGTCTCAGACATCGTCAACATGACGTCCCTTCAGTCTCATCTTCCCATCAAATTGATTCGTGCCTTGTACGGTATCAGTCGCGAAAAAAAATCCACAAATACGTGCTCGTGTCTTAGAAGCTAGTCTCAAAGAAGTCTTACGATGGTTTACGGTGACAACACGTCAATTACTGCAAGGCATCATTCAGATTCCACATCAAACCAAACGTTTTTTTTGAGAGAAACAAAGTCGCCTTGACGCAGCTAGCCGATCCTCGCATCGACACTCAAACCAAAAAGCAAATCATTTTGAAACCTGGAGGTAGCGGTTCTCTAGGAGGTGTCATCATGCGTTCCCTCTTAAAATCGAATCCTAATGCTCCCAAAGTCGTCCCTAAGAAAAACGCCACGCCCAAACGTACCCAGAAGAAAAAGAAAAAGAGCAACGGTGTCAAGACCAGGTCACAGCCTAAGAAAAAGAAAAAGAAAAGTCCACAGCAAACAGCTTCTACCCGGAAGAGAGCGTCTCCAGAAACTTCTCCTCCAGCGGTGACACCCTCTTCCTCTTTAGCGGCAGGGCAGCTGCTCACAAAGTACCTGCCCCCAAAATTAAAGTCCAAGAGAGAACGGGTGTGTTACAGAGTTTACTGGATTTGTTCAAGCAAGAACTGTCCCGATTTAGTCAGTTGCGAACTCCTCCACGACATGTGTTGCCTGTCATCAAGTTGATACGACGTAAAGACAATCAGTGGCGACGCATTCCAGCATAAAAAAGACCTGAGGCAAACAATATGGATCAGTGTTTTTGTGCTGCTGAACGCCCAAAGATGTCCCCTCCAAGAAGTGCACACCTTTACCATCGTGTTCCTTCTTCGGTCCAAAAAGGAAAAGGAAAACGAAAAAGATAGTCACGGCATCCGAAAATGCGCTTAGCCAAACATCTACGTCACCCCCAGAAAAGACACACTCGTCCAAAGAAAAAGAGGAGCCACCAAAGAGGAGGATTCTTTGGCGATTTTGGAAAACACATCGTCACCTTTATGATGAAGCGATAGTCCCCAAGAAAGGATAAAAGACCGTGTGGCAAGTCATCGATGTTAGTGTATTTTTGCTTTGTGCCACGGAACCAACGAACCAACCGAGAAAGATGTCACCCCAAAAAAGACATTCCTCTTCTGCCCCCAAGGGAGAGAAAAGGAAAGGACTGCCACCTGGTTTAGCCAAACATTGGGACATGTTGTCCGTCCTGTCCAATGCTTCTCCACCCATGAGAAACTCATTCAAACTACCTCCAAAGACGTCATCGATACCGTGTGCGAATGTTGTTTGAATGTTTTGAAAAGCACAATACCTTTGACTAAGCACCAGAAAGAATGCTTAGCCAAACATCGACACGTTCTTCGCCAAATGGTCCAAAAGAATATACCCATTGGTCAAAAGAAAAAGATGTTGGTGCAACGCGGAGGAATTTTATCCTTTTTGCCCATGTTGCTGAAATGAGTAATGGGAACAATAGGAGGACCCTTGCTGAAAGGAGCATTGGGAAACATCCTGGGAGGATGAAGATAAGTGGTCCAAGAAGATAAAAGGGACCTCTGGAGTCAAACGATCTCAGACGTGATCGTTGAAATCCGATGGAAGGACGAAAACTGGCGTTAGTGCCTTACAAACGATGGATGGAATACCATTGTTGGCAAGAACAACGAACCCCTCATTTACCTTCCAATCCTCATTTGACCGAAATGTCCCAGTTACAATACGAATTGCAATCGTTGATGGATCGCAGGGATTTGTCAGAAACGGAAAAATTGCTAAGGTACAGTCAGTTGTTAGAACAACTGCAACTCTTTCACCAAAAAGCTTTAGACGAAACAGCTCAATCCACTCTGAAAGATTTTAAGGCCTTGATAAAAAGTCCATCACCACCACTACCACCTCCCGTGGTCAAGATGGAAAGTCCACCATCACCACTAGTCAGAGTGATCAAGACAAAAAAAGAAGAAGAGCTTCAAACTCCACCAGAAAAAGTATGCAAGTTAACAAGATCACCTGCATCCAGAATTGGTTGGATTAAAAAGATGATGGCTACTCCTTCTTCCCCAGAAGAGAAAACGAAAGCCAAGACAGAAGTGAAACAAGAACTGATTACCCTTGTTCAAACACCGTCCTCCTCAACACCTATTGCTCGTCGGACACGCAAAGCATTACAAACCAAGAAAATACCACAGAAAGACATGAGTAGCATCAGTGAAGAGTGGATAACTTATTAAAAAAATGGAGAAGGTGTTAGCCAGCATTTACTACGATCCATCCCATCCTGCAGGTTACGGAGGAGTTCAGAAATTGTATTGTGCTGCCAAAACTCGACTGAAAAGTATCCGTTTACCTCAAGTGCAACGATGGCTACAAGAACAAGCCACGTACACCTTACACAAACCAATTCGACGAAAATTTTCCAGAAGTCGCACCCGAGTAGAGGGTATCGATCATCAATGGCAAGCCGATTTAGCCGATGTCTCTCATTTGGCCACCTACAATCGTGGCTACAAATATTTGTTTTGTGTCATCGACGTCTTTCCAAATTTGCCTGGGTCGTGCCATTGACTTCCAAATCAAGCAGTGAGTTAGTGCGAGCCCTCAAACTGGTGTTGAAACAAAGCGGTCGTCACCCTCTTCGATGGCAAACTGACAAATTCACCGAATTTCTGAACCGAGCTTTCCAAAAAGAATTGAAGAAACGTGACATTCATTTTTCCACCACCGAGAATCCCGAAACCAAAGCCAGCATCGCGGAATGTTTTAAACGTACCTTGAAAGAGCGCATGTGGAAATATTTTATGCATCAATACACTCTCAAGTACATCGACGTCTTGCCACATCTCGTCCAATCGTACAACCAATCTTACCATCGGAGCATTGGTTGTGCCCCCCAGGTAGTGACTCCTGGCAACGAAGTGACCGTCTTCGAGCACCTGTTTGATATGTCCCCAACAGTAACTGTCCCCAAGAAAGGTGGAGTGTTGGCATCAGGAGACTGGGCACGCATTGGCAATACCAAACGCACTTTCGACAAAGGTTACTTACCCAACTGGACCACCGAATTGTTTCGTGTCACTGAACGAGTGCGTGGCCGTTATCCTCCTGTCTATAAATTGGAAGACATAAACGGGGAAGTGTTAAAAGGAACGTTTTACTTGCCCGAGTTACAACGTGTGACCAAAAAAGAAGACGACGTGTACGAGATAGAAAGCATTCTCGATGGAAGAGCTCGTAAAGTGGAAAAAACAACGTCTCAAAGAAGTCAAAGTACGTTGGACAGGATATCCTCACAGTTTTCACTCTTGGATCGACGCTTCGCAACTCATTGACTATAACAAGAAATGACCATCATGCCCTTCAACACAGCCTCAGCTACTGCAGTAAGCACTCCGTCGCCCAGTTATTCTCTGCAAGATCTACAAAAGCATCCCTTGTGGGTGTGGTGTGGTGAACGTGTGCCTAAAACGCAAATCGTCTTTTTCTGCCAAATCTTGGTGGTGTATTGTGTCATCGGTGCTGCCACTGCCAATTTGATTTTGCAATAAGGACACAAACACTTGTGGACCATTTTACTTAGCAGTTGCATTAGTTACCTTCTTCCCAATCCGTCTCTGAAATATTCCTCTAACGGAAACAACAACGGGAGTCTTGTGTCCAACGTTAGTCCCCCTTCCAACAGTCACCCTAACCATCCTCTTGTAGACACTCCTCTGACTTCCAGTGACTCCTCGGACACTAGAACTGTGGAATTATGAACAACCAGTTTTACTTAACGTTATCCAGTGACAGTTCCATGGAGGTGTTTCCCAATAACACTTTGTGCTGTTTCTCGGCCAGATTACCTCAAGCCATCCAATTGGATCACGAAGCCCATTGGGAAGTGGCTTTGGTGGAAATGATTCACCCTACACAAATCAAAAACATCGTCGAAAATCAAACACTTTTACGGTGGAAGTTCATGACCCGCAAGTGCAACGAGCCATGGATGAACGTACCACTATAGCTGGCTTTATGAAAACACAAGACCCCAAATGTAATCGCTCCACTTATCTGTTGAAAATACCTGCCGGCTTTGATTTTAGTGGTCAACATTTGGTGAACGCCATTGCCGACAGGTTCAATTTCATGTTTGGTAAAAGCTTGGTGAAAGGTAGGAGAAGTGTCACGATCGAGTACCACAAAATAGCTCGTCGCCTACTGATCAAATTTTCAGAGGACAAAGTATTGGCCATTACATTGTGTCCTGAATTGTATGACATTTTGGGTGGAGACCCCAATATGATCAAGATGAGAAGCGAAATACCAGCCGGGACCAGTAACTTGGATTTTGCGAAGTATTTTCGATTCCCTGTAGAAATGAACCAAGGACTGAATTTGATGTTTGTGTACTCCGATGTGGTGGAGTACAACGTGGTGGGACACACCTCCGTACCGTTACTGCGTGTCATTCCTTTCAAAGTGGATTCTTCCACGGCTGCTGACGAGGAAGGTGGAAACACCTATCACGTTCACCGCGAATTTGTACATCCTCACTATTTGCCCGTCAGTAAGTCTTATTTCGACACTGTCAACATTACTATAAAAGGAAATCTGGGACAAAATATTCCATTCACCAAAGGGAAAGTCACAGTGAAACTCCATTTTCGAAAACTATTATTCTAACTTTTTGTCAGTCTTGTATCCTGTGTACCAAGGAGTCGCTCGACAGCGAGGACATGGTTTAGGTGATATGCTAAAATCAGCCTTTCGTACAGTGGTTCCCGTTTTAAAACCGATGGTGACACGGGGATTGCACGCCTTAAAAGATGCCGCATTCACGCACGGCTAAGAATTTCTCCAAAATGTCATCATTGACAAACAATATCCCAAAGAAACGTTCTTGAAAGCAAGCAAAAATGTCTTGCTTCAAACGGGTAAAGACATTTTGGGCCGGCGAGAAACTCCTATAAATGCCCTGGGTAATGCCGAGTCAGGCATTCCTGCTTCCCTGGCGCCACAGCAAGGACAAGGCAGAAAAAGACGACGAAAACACCCCTTGAGAGGACTTCACACCCCTAAAGCTAGAAGGACTAAGAAAAGAAAAAACTGTCCGAGAGTTAGATTCTTTGATTATTACAAGAAAGAAAATGATGCACCGACAGTCTTGTGCTTGTTCCAAGTAGGAACTGGATCTGTTTGCCATGCCACCCATCATGATTACGATGCAAGAATCCCAATGGGTCGAATTTCATCCCGTCTCCTCTTTGACGGATTCAGCTCCCATCGAGTTTGCAATCAAAGAACAGCCCGAAGGTTACATCTATCTGAATAGCAGTTACTTGTATCTGAAGCCTGAAGCTGAAAGTGATCAAAACCGACAACATTAATCCGGGAGCCGATGCCAGAGTAGATCCTGTCAACAATTTCATGCATTCCTTGTTCAGCGAAGTGGATTTGTACTTGAATAACAAACTGGTCAGCAGCAGTATGGATACCTACCCTTACCAAGCGTACCTAGAAAATTTCTTGACGTACGGAAAAGAGGCCACGAACACTCATCTGGATGCTTGCGTGGTATGGAAACCTGACACAGCAGGTGAAGACACGTTTAACGACACAGCCCTGACAGCCGATGAAAATCCTCACAATGTGGGTTTTAACAACTGTCCAAGGAACATCCTGCAGGCTAGTAGTTTAGAACTGATGGATCGCTTGCATTTGGACATGTGGTTGCAAGACAAGTATTTGCTGAACGGAGTGGATATTCGCCTGAGACTCAATCGCAGCAGTGCCGCTTTCCATTTGATGGCTCATGCCAACGGGTACGAAACCATCATCCAAGAAGCCAGACTTTACGTGCGTCGCTTAGAAGTGTCACCTAAAGCGGGAAACGACATCAGTCAAACATTGAGCAGAACGACCGCCAACTATCCGATATGACGCGTAGAAGTGAAAACTTTCACCATTGCTGCTGGACTCCGATCCAAGATCGAAGATCATCTGTTCCAAGGACAGTTACCCAAACGTTTAATCGTTGGTATCGTCAGCAATGCAGCCCTCAACGGAGCCCACGATCAAAATCCTTTCCAGTTTAAGCACTACAGAGTGTCCAAGATCGAAGTCAGTCGCGATGGCAAGACCTTGTGTACCAGACCCTTCGAACCTAACTTTACCCAGAAGAATTACTTGAGATCGTACTTGTCCCTGTACGAAGCTACCGGACAACTAGGAACCAACACCAGTCACGGTATTTCGTACGAAGATTGTGTAGGAGGTTACACTTTGTTGGCCTTTGATTTCACTCCAGACCAAGGCATCGACGAGGGACATTTCCACCCTATAAAATTTGGTGAACTGCGTGTGGAACTTCAGTTTGCAAAAGCTCTCACCGAGACGGTCAACGTCATCTTGTATGCCGAATTCGACAATACCATCGAAATCAATAGTTTGAGAGAAGTCATTCTAGACTATTAGAAACAATGGAAGACTCATATCCTTCATTGAACGGTAGAGAATCTCTGGAAATGGAATGGGAGGATAGCGTGAAAACAGAACCCGAAGACCAAGACAAAGATGACGAGGTAGTAGTCAAGTCCAGATGGCCAGAACAAGAACAACATTTAGCGTCCTGTTTTGCTAAACACCTGGGGGATAAAATTACGGAATTGAGTAAGAGAGATTGTTATGGATTTCAGAACGATCATCCCAGTCAAATTCAACACGATAAATGTTTGATGATGAGTCAAGAAGAAAAATTGGACGAGTATCTGGACGACCCTTGGAGTCTCATCTCAGAAGAAGCAGTGTTGCATGAGTGGTATAAAAGCTTGCGCGATCATTCCTGTCCACCACTGACTACTCTGGAGATCTATCGCATCGACGCTGTCTTAGCCCAGAGTTGGGAGACAAGGCGAAGAAATGGCTACTTGACAGAGCGTTTCAAACAAAAAATCAGAATTGAATTGATGACTTATCATTACCTTTGAAAAGAAAAACAACAAAACAAAAAAAACAAAACAAAAAAATGGATACCTGGGAACTTTATTACCTTTTGAACAATAGGTCGTATACTGCTTCTTGGAATCCTGTCGTGTGCGCTAAAGATGAACTACCTCATCGCAAACCTCAAGACCATCAAGCTTATGTTATCAACACAGACGACAGTCATCTCCCAGGAACTCACTGGGTTGCCGTCTACTTCCCTCAAGAGGATTGTGTGGAATATTTTGATTCGTATGGATTATCCCCTTTGGAAGACGACATCATTGACTTTATGAGAAGAAATGCCCAGTCAACACGATACAATAATATGAAATTACAAGGCACATATTCCATGGTGTGTGGACAATATTGTGTGTATTTTCTTCATCATCGCAGTCTTGGATATCCTTTAGAACATTTAGTGACTTATTTTGATCGTCACTCCTCTAGAAACGATAAGAAAGTAGATCGATGGTTTTGTGACCATTATTGCTATCTTTTGTTTTTAGCTAGGAAACGTAGTGTACATTAATGGCCTCATGACTTCCATCAATGGAAATCTCATACGATTTCACAACGTTGTCAACCTTGTTAAAAATAATTTGTTTGATGTTATTGTTAATTGTTAATTGTTAGTGGTTGATTATTGGTCTGAATAAAAAATGTGTTTTGAAAAAATGTGTCTGTCGTCTGTTTTCAAAAATGACTGAATATATGCTCTTTGACTTTCTCTCTATCCCTCACCACGACATTCGCTATCATAACGTTCCTACTCAAACAAAAAACCCTAGTAGGGATGTTTTCTATCGCGTCCGCGTTTGAACCATATAAAGCGGGTTGGTCTCCAGTCTGGCCATCTACTGTTGACTCGTCCAGACTAGCCAAGCTGAACGAAGCTTACTTCAATTTACATCGTGTCAGGCTAAACCTGATACCTAAGCCTGAAGTGATAGAGAATGTCAGGATGTTATCCATTGCCCAAGACCTGACAGAAGAGGTCCTCAGAGAGGAAATCAAGAAAGAACAAGAAGAATGGACAGAGAAGTACAGACTTCAGAAGCAGAGAGAACAGCAACAACAACATCAGCAGCAACAGCAGCAGCAAGAACCAGACAGAGGTTTTGTCGACTGCCGAGTGGACACCAAGGAGTTCTCCTTCTCTTTCCGCAGAAGCAGGCCGTATCGTATAGGAAAGCCTACTGCCAGACTGGGACGCAATCTTAGACAGTAAAAAAGATTGCCATCACTCTCCGTCAACAAAAAAACAGCCATTTTCAGGGCTACCCCAATACTCTAGAAAAGACATACTAATCAATTGCCAAAACAAATTTATGTGTTTGTATATTTAAAAAAAAAATAGAAGTGTGTCTATAAGCACGTCGTTTCTTTTGTCAGTAAAAAAAATCCACCCTTTGATTCTGTCTTGTCAAATCGTGCATGTCTGTGTTTGGAAGTAAAAAAGTCAACGTGAGTGCTTATGTTAGGTCCGCGCGTTTGATGTTTTGTTTTTGGTTAAGGTAAGTTTTGGTGAAAGGGAGGTTTTCCTTCACGTTCGTGCTCCAGGAATATAAAGCAGAGCACTCGTCAGTTTGGCTACCATTGTTGACTAGTCAACTTAAAAGAAGCTGAGTAGACTACAAAAACTGTTGGAACTCCAGATGCACCTGGAGCATGCCAGGCGCCTTCTGGATGAGTTGGCTATGGAGGCGGTACAGGAGGAAGCCAGGTTAAAAGAAGAGGAGTAAAAAAGGAGACGGAAGAAGAAGAAGAAAAGAAGAGAGGGATCCTGCCTCATCTCATGATAAGACTTGTCTGTGAGGTCAAACGTGAGGTGAAGACGCCTACACAACCACTACCAACACCGCAGTCACTACCAGCACCACAACGACCGAGGGCCTCTGTCCCTCAAATTGAAAATTGGGAGGAGGAGGCATGGGGGAAGTTGGAGAAACAGCTGCAACAGTGGGAGCCGCAGCTTCAGCAACATCATCCCAAGGTGTTGACTAGAAGAAGGAGGGAACAATTGTTCACTGTCCCTCAGACTGAAGACTGGAATAATGAAGCCAGCCCATCTCTCTCTGCGCTCCTAAGCACACGCATCAATTGAGAGCAGGACTGGAGCCGACGTTGCGTCTGTGGGGCCAGACCTGGTAGGTGCCACCATTAGCCAGGTGCAATTGGAGTTCCAGGAGAAAAAGCCCTTCTCAGGTCTAAAAAAATCTTTAGAAAAGAGAGACTATTCAAGTTGCCAATTTGTGTGAATATAGAGTAGTGTGACTATAAACACTCACTCCTTTACTGTTGTGTGTGTGTGTGTGTGTTTCTTCTCTTCCTTCGTTTGTGCGGATAGTATAGTGTGTATGTTGTATGCATTCGCGTATGTGTATGTTTTATGCATTTGTGTTCGTTTGTGTGGATAGTAAATATGGTGTGTTTCATGCATTCGCGTCCGTTTGTGTGAATAGTATAGTGTGTATGTTCTATGCATTCGCGTTCGATGGTGTGAATATTATAGTGTGTATGTTTCATGCATTCGTGTTCGTTTGTGTGGTACGTTTGTGTGGATAGTATAGTGTGCATGTTTTACGCATTCGTGTACGTTTGTGTGGATAGTAGGTATGGTGTGTTTTTTCTTCTCTTGCCGTTTGAGTGTATAGTATATATGGTATGTTTATGCATTCGCGTTCTTTTGTGTGGATAGTATATATGTGTGTGTTTTATGTGTTCTCGTCCGTTTGTGTGGATAGTAGATATGGTATGTTTAATGCGTTCTCGTTCGTTTGTGTGGATAGTAGATTTGGTATGTTTTATACATTCGCGTTCGCTGGTGTGGATAGTAGATAATATGTGAAGTGAATGCAATGGATGTTTTCGTTCACGTCCGTGCTTGACGTATATAACGCGGAACGCTCGTCAGTCTGGCTACCCACGTTGACTTGTCAACACCTATCAAGATGGAAGTATTTAACCAATTAAAAGACAGTTGGCATTGGGTGATGGATGGATCATACGTACTGGATAGGCTTGAAAAGGATTGGAGGTTCCCAGGCAACCAAGACTTGGTGACCAGACTGAAAGTAGCCAGTTTTGAATTACAAGGAATGAATGTTGAGGAAGCGGAGAAGATGAGAGGCTTCATACAACTTAAATATGTAAGAGTGGAAACTTTGAAACAGGTGATTGATATTGTTATAGAAGTCAGATGTTATTTGGAAGACATATTCCATTTAACCGAGTGGCCTTCTGTCAAAAAGGCTTAGACGGCTTAAAGAAAAGAGAAGAGATTAAGAAAAAGGTAATGGGAGAAAAGGTTAAGAAAATAAAAGAGATATATACAAAAGAGAGAAAGGAGAAGGAAAACCAAAAACAGAAAGAGGACTTTGAAAGACTGAACATTAACTGGATGAAACTACAGAAAAAAATTTAGAGACATGGGACATCCAGACTGGATTCCAGACGAAGAAAAGAAAAAGACAAAGAAAGGAATAATTGGAAAATTAAGATGCTGGTGGAAGAACTGGAGACAATAGAAGCAGAAACCAAAGGCCCTTTTCAGGGCCACTTCCTATGCCTCGAACAGATATTTATTCTCACTTTGCCATATATGTATTATTTATATGTTATATATGTTCTATGTCTATGTCTCTCTATTGTATTTGTCTCTACCTAGAGTAGCTGCGAGTATTCAGGTCAGCCATTTGCTACATTGTTGCAAGTGTCCAGTGCCGTGACGTTACTCTACTTGTTCCATTCCTCTTGTCGCTATACAAAATTCCCATATGCCCCAAACAGTCCTTGGCTGTTTTTTTTTGTCCCTATAAATCTGTGCCCCAAACAGTCCCAGGCTGTTTTTCCTTCTTTGGCCTCATGTGCCCCAAAATATCCCACTACACTACTGAAGTATATAAATCGTTGTGGGTTGCTTGTGGGCAGTCAGCTCAGCAGCTTTCAAACTATTTACACCAGAATTATTGTAAAATTGTTCATGTCTTTATTTCATTGTGTTTTGTTTATTATTTTTCTGCAAAGTGTTTTGGAACTTTAAACATTATTTTGGACAGTATATTCTTTCAAGGCTTATTTCAAAACAAAGTAATCATTATTTGAGGAATTTTCTGTGATTTTCTCTCTTATAAATTATATGAATTATATTCATTCCTAATTTATTTTATCAGCAAACTACACTTTTTGTTATATCATTTGTTATAAGAACACAGTTATATGGTCAACTTAGTGTTATCTTCACAGACCAATACTTTCATTTTTCATGTTTTAATTTACTGCATTTAATAACTTTTATGAAGCTAAAAATATTCTTGAGAAATTTCCTTAAGCTGTAATAGATAATTCATTTTCTTAAATTATAGGTCCAAAAATGTTCTCACGGATATAGAATGTCCAAGTCATTGAGATTGTTACCCTCACTGTTTTGACATTCTCGTTCCAATTTAACCATTACTTTAATCTAACACTTCATACACATAATTCTAACATTTTCATAACATTGTCAAACGTCTAAGTCAATTATGAGTGCTATCCTCACAGACATGACATTATAAATTCAATTAAATAATACCTGTTTAATCTAGCAATCCATAAAAAAACAAAACTGATTTAAGTTTTGTTTAATAACTTAATATTTGTCTACGTCATCTTGAGTGTTGTCTTCACTGACTTGACACCCAGTTTAATGCCGTTTAAATCAATTCACTTCATAAAAGTTTTATGCTGTAGTTGAAGTGCAAAGTCAAGCGAGTGTTCTTGCAGATTTTACATTTAACATCTTAGAATCAAGTCATATTTTCTCTTCTGTAGTAAACGTTATTGCAGCTGAATCCAAACATATATAATTTTCATTCAGCACAAGAGGTAAATTAATAGTATGATGCTAATATGTACGCTGACCTTGTTTGCGATTTTCATACACAGAACCGTACCTCAAGACAATGATAATATTCTGCATGTGTATAAAATCATGAAGACTTTCATGGCTATGAACTACAACTTTATTTAGGTGTTTTTCTTAATAAATTAATTATCTTGTGTTTTGGTTTAAAAGAAATGAAGAGTTTAACTCCAATCTCCCGTCCTTAGTCAGTTGGTAAGAAGCATACTCAACCTCGGTGTCATACTCTAGTGTGAAAGGACAATGTGCAGACGTGTTAAGTAATAAGTTTTGAATGCCAGTGCGGTACGATGCAAAGGCGTTCTATTACAACTTACAATAATTATTTCGGTGTCCATTCACTTCTCTATTAGAGTTAAATTTTTTGTCATCTGCGAAGCCAGTGGCATTGTTTTCAGTCAGCTGTTAGTTTTCTGCGTGGACGTTTGACACTTTTTATTTTTGAGACACGTTAAAATAGGGCAGATCAGTTAGTATTATTTTTCCAAATGAATTGGTCACTTGCATGTATGTCTTTTGCTCTCATAAGGTACTCTAGATTTATCGCGGAGGTAATTAGGTCTGAGAGTGAGGTTCCCAAGGGTAGATAACTAAGGTAGGATATGTCTAATAGCAAAAATGAAATCATGTATTCAAAAGTGAACAAGGAAAGGTTAGGCAGGACGTTATGAAATATGGAAACTATTGATACTGATTGTTTGTTTTGTTTTTCTTTTGTCTTTTGGTAGATGTTTAGTAACGATAATTATGACGACAACAATCGAAGTAAGCATCGTATTTTATCTTACAATAAAATATTATTTTTGTGCCGTCAACTGAAGTGGAAACGATTTAAAGATTATGAATCAAAAGCTAATATTTGTCCCACTCAAACAATTGAATATATATAGGCTGCACTGCACGTGTTAGTAATTATAGGACCCCCCCCCCCACATGATTCTGTCCCAGCATCGTTTGATTACTTGTGCTAAAAGAGACTGACCAAGAAATAGTGGGAACTGTTGCATAAGAGTTAGTAAAGTGTCAGACTCGTAATCCAAGTGTCGCTGGTTCGATGCCTACCCAGCCTAGCACTTGTCGCCTTCATAGATTTGTCATTCGAAAATAGACATAGCTTCCATTACCTTCCTTTGCTATAACCAGCTATGAGGTGAAGGTGCCTTTATAGCTAATTATGTAATTACGCCCTCAGTACTAAAGCTGGGTACCACGTAAAATATGGAACCATGGCATACCGCGGCATTTCTGAATATACCGCGATACAGACCACGGTATACCGCAATTATATTAGGGACAAATAATTCAATGTTCTGGGGCAGGAGCCTGTCATTAGCTGGAAAATATCTTGCTCTGATTTATAGCAAAATAGCAGCATATTTTATCCATGATATAATTTGCAAAGTGTAATAATTATTGTGAAATGAAAGAGAAGAAGAAAGTTCAGCTGAAAAGAAAATCACAACCCCCTACTCCACAGCCCCTAAAATTGAATGGCCAGTACCTTCACTGAAGATGAGGTTCTATGTGTACGTTACCTGTCGCATAACTTTGCAGTATAAAAGCTGTAGCTAAGGTGGGTTGATTAAGCTTACACTATTGTTGATACTGCTAAGACATGTAAGACTCCTAGTTAATTTCCGTGAATACCTTACTCACGGAAACTACCGAAGTACTGGTGCACTGAGAAGAACTAGTATATCTGTAATACCGAACTCCTCTATTCGGTACTATATTGTTGGCAAGACAGAGTTGTCGGACATTATTGTATGGAATACAAATGAAAGAAAAAAAAAATAATTGTACATTTGAAGAATACGTAGGAAGCAATTGCAGGAATGATATCAAAACAGTGAATCAAAGTTACTAATAAACCTTTAACCTACTATCCTACATATATACATACATATAAATAAATAGATAAGATATTGATTGTAACCTAGGATATTTTTACACCAGATGGTCTCAGTAACGTGATTATTTATGAGGCAAGAGATCTAAAAGGAAAGTTGATGGCTTGGTTCTAGCTATGAATTGTGGTTTTCGATTGATAAGACTGGAATGACCTATGATAATTAATATCTTCATGAACAGAGCATTTTAAATGATATAAAAGGAATAACCTCCTTAACAGGAAAATATTTAATCTTCAGACTACAAATTATATTGTATGAGAAAGAAACCAAATACTATGTTTGCATTATTAAGCCAATTAATATCCATTTACGTTTCTTTAGTTCTGATTATTTGAATGATGACGAGTTTATTAGCTTCAAGTTCACCTAAATCAAGACGATGCTATATTTATATGCAATAACTATAATACACTAAAAAAAAAAAAAAAAAAAAGTAAAAAAAATCAGGATATATTACGTGGCACTGTCTGGAGAAAAGTTGAATTTGGACCGAACATATTGGTGAATGTGACCGAATAACTATTAGCAATAATTTTCATGCTGTCAGCTGAAGAGCAAAATCATTCCCATCAAAACAATTGTAATTGCTTGACTTGTCTTCAATCTGTCGTAATCAAAGAAAGAAACTATTTTAAGAAAAGGTCCAAGAGAGATAATTCACAATATGTAAATACATATAGTATAGTGTTATAAGAGTTGTGCCCCTTATCATTTCGAAACTTTACACTCGACTCAGTTGTACTATGGTTTCTTGATGCATAAAGATTTCTAAATTTCACATGTAATAAATCAGGCACAAAGGGCATTTTCAATACAGTCATATGGCGAGATTACAGAGAAAACATAAGCACATTTAAAATATTTTTGCTGTTTGGCAGTGTGTGCTGTTCATGTTGTGGCACTGTATAAAGCTTCTCCTATTATTCTACTTGTGATGTTTCACATTTAAATGGAAGTGTCGTATGAAGAATTTTGTATAATACAGCTATTGAAAACACTTTGTTATAAATTGAAAGAGTTGTTAAACCGTCGTTTTACGAAGTGAACCATATAAATATGTTAGCTGAAAAGCACTTCTATTCATTCGCTTCCTTCTATAATTCATTCCCGTTTTCAAACCACCCATGTTCTTTCTG
>JAECUM010035245.1:0-17090 GCA_016617855.1 Megalonaias nervosa
AGCATTAAGAGAATAGTGTTCGGACTGGTGTCTGGTGTCAGGATAATGTGACTGGGTGGGACATGATGCTACGTGTCTGCGGCATGATGACCTAGTGCTGGGCATCACTTTAAACTGCCACACTGCAGATATCGAAGCGATATGACTGAAACATTTTTAAAGCTACGTTAAAAATCTAAATCACACACACACACACACACACACACACACACACACACACACACACAGAGTAATCATCTAACTTTACAAAGACTATTAATCGCTGACATGCAGCAAACAACATTTAGAACTTAAAAATAAAATAGTTGTTTTGTGCTTACTTTTTGTTCATTGATGGGGGGAGGGGGCGGCTATTGCCCATTCCCGTCCCCATCCCGGATCAGCCTGTGCTATTTCAGTCAGTCTCTGTACTTGTCTACTTGTTTATGCACGAATCAAATATACTTGGCTTTATGCCTATCAATGAACTAAGATGACATAGGTATTACAAGAGATCCGCTTGCTATGTTAAACATTACTAAAGTAAACAGTTTATCTATAGATCAAAAATTAAATTGGTGAAATAGGAATTAAACAAAGGCTAGCCACAAAAAGACAAATAAACGTAGGTGTTGTCTCGTGCAATTGAGGAGAGATCTTAACAATGTAGAGGCTTAATCATCGCCTCACCAGCAGCTGCAAGTGTGACCATTTAAGAAGATACGCAAAGTTTTTCTTACAGGGGTAGGGGTGAGATGGAAGCTTTCCGAAGTACTGCCGGGGTGGGGAGCAAAATATGTAGTTAAGCACCTGTACAAAACGGTAATATTTATTTCACTCATATCGAGCTATTCTTATTGTACAAATCTAAATTGTGTCAACTGACGATAGTTGAGCAGACTTGAGCATGTGTGTTTGAATTATGTTGTTTTTCCTTTGCAAGAAAGGAAAAGTTAATATCATGTGAATAAAACAAAGAAAGATGGTGTCCATTGAAACAAGAAAAATATCATTCTAAAGATTTTTACTTTAATTTCCAGTCTCCTTGACAATCTACATGTCCGACTCCAATAGGTATTTTTGTCATTGATATGTTCATTTCTTTTTAACCTGCAGAGTGTGAACGAACGTTTATATACAGCCTTGACAAAAAGGGAAACATGGAGGTAAGTGAATATACACGTCATAAAAATAAAGTTATATCTTGTTGACAGGGATGGCTTATATAAAGATGGTTCAGCCCAAATTTTGTCTTGTAAAAGTGTGTGCATATATATATATATATATATATATATATATATATATATATATATATAGAGAGAGAGAGAGAGAGAGAGAGAGAGAGAGAGAGAGAGAGAGACCGAAAAATTTTCAAATATGGGGAGTTTACTCGCAAAGATAGTTAAGTAAGCTTTGAGAAAAGATAATGATGTGTGGTCCTGCATATAGAAAAATTAGTTATGTTTATAACTGAACTATGCTGTGACATATTTCTTTTTAAATTGCTGATAACACAATTTATTAAAAAAAACTGTTTAACGTTTCGTTTACTTTTCCAGTATGACCTGAACTATATTTATAGGAAATATAATTTTCTTGTTTAGTTTTATTGTTTTGTTTTTGTTTTTGTTTTTTCTTAAAAAGTATTTTAACCTTTGTCTATATTAAATTCACTTGGTTCGATTTTGTTCTTGTTCTATTTTATGTTTATGAGTAAAACTGTCAGATTTAAAAGATTGGTTTTGCTCCTGGTGCATAATTTGTTAATTTCACTTTAAAAGTTATCATAAAATTGTTTGTTAATATTAACCTAGTTTTAATGCTATATTCTAACAAGTAGGTGACCACTTTAATGACTTTACCTCGGGATATTTATTTATTTATTTATCCATTTATTTCACTGGACCGATCCAATTGGTTATAGCGTCCTTGTAACGGGGGCCTTTAAAACATTATAGCCTCCTTAATTGATTTGGCGATCGTTAACTAGGGAATGACCTCCCACGGTGTTATTGCCCAATGTGGACGGATAGATGGAACGTTAACAGATAGCTGAGCAAGGCTATTGAAAGAAATAAACAACTACGAGCCCCCTTTACCAATAAATAAAAAATAAATTTAATCAATTAATACATAACCAAAATTTCACTTTTCAATCCAACAGATTTACTAAAATAAATGTAATCAATTAATACATAACCAAAATTTCACTTTTCAATCCAACAGATTTACTAAAATAAATGTAATCAATTAATACATAACCAAAATTTCACTTTTCAATCCAACAGATTTACATTGATAGAATTTAGTCGCAGTGTTCAATTTACATCATGTTACGAGTGGTGAATTAGAGAGTACAATTCCACGCTTGACAGCATCACCTGACGTCTCTCTCCTCTTGTCTTGGTTTCCACGTCTAATGCGTGCGCTTTGGTCCCCTTTCTGACCCCTGATTATTCCGACCTCTTCTAGATGCGGATTTCCCTCTGACTCATCGGGTTTTCCTTTTCCGGAAGGGAATAAAAGTGTTTCCTTAAATACGAGAGTATTACGAGAGCTAGATATGTTTTCACCACTTATCTGTATATATATATATATATATATATATATATATATATATATATATATATATATATATATATATATATATATAAACTCTCTTTGTTCGTATTCAGATTAGCAATTCACACTGCATAAATTCTGACATAATGTGATCTTATATATAAACTCTCTTTGTTCGTATTCAGATTAGCGATTCACACTGCATAAATTCTGACATAATGTGATCTTAACAAATAACTGTCCTTACAGATTTCTGTATTTCGGTAAGGTACACCGCTATATTTAGTACAAATGACCTTAGCTCCACAGTTCATTGCCCTCGCCGCCTGGCAATTGATTAGAAATTACCACGTGCTCTCTACAGACAAATGCGGCCGTATATACCAGCATACATTACTACACGTCTTATTTACATTCGACTAGTCAATTCTGTCCAATAAGATAAATGTTCAGTTACTTATGGCATAATATCCACTAAATCTAGCTACAGTAATCAATAACCTGCAAGATCATTTAAGCATTAAAAAATCATATATAAATATACAATTGTCATTAACTTACGATAACAATATCATCCTACACAGGAAATCAATTCATATATCATAAGAAATATGACACATTGAATATTTGATTACATGCAATCCGTCAGTTCTATCCATGAACTAACTGTAAAATTAAAGAATTAATTGCATAACACTCTAACATATCAACAGAGTCCTACGAAATGAATACACGATATAAGCGTGAATCATAAGCATATCAACACATTTGCATAAAACAAACAAATGAAAAATATAATATTATATGGAAACTAAAATTGCGTACCTTAATGCTGTTTCTTTCCACACAAACCGTGCGTCCTAACACTATAGCCTGTCTTCCTTTTTAAGACAGCTATCTGGCCTTTCTACGAGGGAAAACACTATTCTCAAGTTTCCCAAGGGGTTGGACCTTTTGTCTTCTCACAAGGCAAGAGTCGAACTAAAGAATTCTAAGCAGTTGGTACCCTTAAATTTCTCAGTCTCCCAAAGTGTACGCCTTAATTTTTACTGACCAATCGGAAGTAACTGTTCCTAAAATTCTCCCCAAATAATCATGGCTTTCATCAGATTTCACCAGCCTAAAATATGCTGCAATTAGCTTTCCTTTGAAGATCAATTATTTGACATAAAGTCCTCTTCCAACCGATACGGTCGGTAATTCTATGCACTCTGTGTCACTATACCGTTACGATGACTCGGTCAATTCTACTGAAGCTTAAACGTAGATCCTTTTATGTTTCAGAGATGAAATAAGTGAAATATCAGTAACCTTTCTCAAGACCTTTCGGGCTTGACTATGATAACTTCAAAGCACAATTTATTCAACCTTAAGTTTCAATACGTCTTCAAAATTCGCCACGTTACAGTCCTCCTCGGATGCGGGATGTCGCGATTTCGAAAACTGGCCGAGTCATACTAAAGACTAATAAAAAATGGTACTAGCAGCTGCCTCGCTTGGCACTCAGCATTAAGAGGTTAGTGTTAGAACTGGTCGGCCTGGTGTCAGGATAATGATGCTAGATGTCTGCAGCATGATGCCCCAGTGCTAGACATCACAATAAACTTCCACTCTGCAGACATCGTAGGGATATGACTGAAAAATTGTTAAAGCTACCTTAAAAATCCACAACACACACGCACACATTTATATCACTTGCTTTAAAAATAATTATATCATCCTACACGCAATATAATGCTTAATTTATCGAGCAATGAAAGTCTGTTGTTAATAAATCAACGCCAGCGTGTACCTTGGCAATTTTCACTTGCACGGGCTCATAGCTAATATTGAATAAGTCCGCACGATATGCGAGTGAATTCTTTTATTGTTGGCGGAACTCGTACATACATCTTTTGGACATAAATTCAAATGAAAAACAGTACTGAGAAGTTTCATATATTTATAGGATCCTACCACTTTGTTAAATTATGAGCGCAGCAAATAAAGATAGATCCAATCAACATCCCATTTATCAGGCGTTCTCATTTACCTTTAATTTTGACTCTCTCTCTCTCTCTCTCTCCATAGCTCTTGATGGTAGCTTATGAGCCGGGTTGATTCATTTTATTGTATGTGGCAGCATGTGCGTGAGAGAAGAAGAAGAAGAAGAGACTGAAACATGTAAATAAATGCCAATTACAGTCGTAAAGTACTTGAAAATAGTATGGGTAAAGTATTCGAAAGATATGTCTTGAAAGTTTTGTATACCTATCTTATAGGTAACATCTTAATTAGTCATTTGCGATTTCATTTCTCCGCAAAGATTTATCGGTTGTACTGCTGTATGTTTATATTACAAGGCAGTCGATGACAGCAAGATAGTGAGAGTGGTATATTATCATATAGATGAGTCTGGCATAAAAGTATGATTAATAAACCAAGAAATACTGGAATTGGTGCTAAGTTATTGGAACGGTTTTTTTTTTATTTTTTTTTTTTTAAAAAAGATCTTTCTAATTGAAATTTATTATAGAAGGTTGTACTTGAGGTCAGAAAAGTGGCAACAGGAATGGAGTGCCAGAAGGATCTCTATTTATACCAAGTGTCCAGCTGGTGATAGACAACTATGTGAATAGATATAACTTCTAAACGCATTTTGTTAGTACTAACTTATTAAAAACTTAATTTTTAATAAAATATATTCATGCCCGGATTCTTCTCTCTTGAGAGAATAGCAGTAGCCCTAATTTTTACCAAAATATATTAATGCCCAGATTCGTCTTCCTTGGGAGAATAGCATTAGCCCTTCAATGTATTCTTTTAAATCACACTTCAGTAGAAATGTAGAAAAACTTAACAATCTGCTTCTATCTGAGTGAGAACTACTTCAACCATGACATAGCTCATTAACGGATTTTATATTCATTAAGCAACGATTTGTTCGTGAGTGCAAGAGTAACTGCGACACATTTGTTTTGACATTGTACAAAACTCCATTGCTAATAAGAACCGTAAAATATACATTGTGCAATATACAAGATACATTGTCCCAAGACAAACCTCGCTTCGTTATTAATGGGCAACCCATTGCAGTTGCTTGAAGCAAACGAGGATATGTTTAGCGAGGTCAAAAATTTACACACACACACACACACGAGACCATACACATATGTATGTACCATTACATCTATAATCATGGCCAAAAGAACGTGAGCGCGTGTGATGTGGTTTTTAACGTGGCTTTGACAAGTTTTCTTGTCAGTAAAACACACAAATAGATATTTGTGTGTTGTTTCCTTTGTCCATGATTTTAGATTGTAAAGGTCGTTTTGTAAACAACATATTACATAAATAATTATTGTCTATTATTGTGCATTATATTTTAAGGTAATCATCACTTGTAGGTAAACAGGTTTACTTGGATCTGAGTTCAGGATATTTACATTTTCTTCGAAATTCCTGGTCTGCCTTATGTTTGTCATGTTCTTTATGAGCATTTAAGTAAAAGACCTGACCTTGTATTGTGACTTTCTTTTCTATGTAAAGTTTGCTTACAACATAATTATTTATTCCTATCTTAGCATATGTAGTAGAATCAGTATTTTATTTGTGTTCAATTATAATTTGTGAGGATTTATGTATTTAAATTATTCTTTGGAATTGCAAAGTACATATTGATACTTCACTATTTTGGGACTATTGTGAATTCATTCAAGGACATTCTGGATTTGTCATTGTGATACATCAAGATTATTAGTACATCAAACTATCCCAGGTTACTGGTACATCAGCACTGTCAAGATTGGAATTCATTCTGAACGCCACTGGAACTCATTCCGAAATCTTTATACTTTGGGACTTGTGATAGAATATTTAGGAATATTTGGGATTTTATTCACAATAATACGAGTTCTTTTTAAATTTTCACTTTGTATTTTAGGGAAATAAATTATTTGTTGAATTTTACTATACTTGTTGGCTTTCGCTCATTTTCTGTTACTTAGTTTTGGACCAGATATATATAATCTGAGTTGAAGTGAAAGTCACTTAGCAACATGTGTAACCTATCAATAATTGCTAATGACTATCTGACACTATTGCAATATCACATGTACAATTTTATTTGAATATTTCGACGGTGTGAATCAAATTCTGCGTTTACTAATGTACTGTCTTTTGGTAATAACATCCATCAAATCATCTTATGTAAACATTATTAATTAAACCAGAGTACTAACTTTATTGTTGGTCAGTCCTTTGTGTCTCCGGACGTATTTAATGTGCTTTCGATGATTATGTGTGCAAATGTATTCTATTTTGAACCAAAGTAAATATTGATAATATACTGGATAGTGGCTCAATTCCGTTTCCATTTAATGCCTGATGTATTATCGTACTACATAAAACGCGTACGCTTACGGAAGAAGTACTTTTTTTAAAAAAATGCAACGCATGTGCCAAAGCAGATAAAAATAGTACAGTGTTATGGAAATTGGGTTTTACGGTAATGCCTTTATGACGTCATTAGACAAACGTTACTGTAAATGATGACGTCTTTGCTGCAGACAATGGGTTAAATCCATCACGGAACAGCTGATTATGCATTAGTTGAATACTTGTTGGAGTTAAGACCTGCCGGTACCTTGGAACCATAAAATGGTATGTTCTAAAGTGTGTTAGCAATCTCTTTTCAAATGCTGCACTAGAGATTTTACTATTTTAGTTCATCCAAAATCTGTATTTTGAATGTAGACTTACTTGTACCACAGATAATTCTGCCTGCCTCGGCTTGTATTATCTGAGTTTTATCTGTTCTCAAATTACCTGTGAAGGTCACACAGGACACGTGGGTGTTCAAAACCGGCTGTAATGGGTGTCATTTTGTTAGAATTTTATTACTCAAAGATTTAAATGGCAATTATTCGCTTTATTTGGATCCTCACGCATCCATATTCTTTTGGAAGGTCATTATTTACACTCTCCGAGAAATACATATGGCAAAATCTAATTTTAAATTACGTGGTCATTTTGGACGATGTCAACCTGAAGGTGAGACCAAGAACAAACTGGATTGACTGTCGTACACTGTGATGTCACAATGAAAGCTGCGCGTGTTTAAAAGCATTCATACTATACTCTGTTGTTTGTTACGATAGACCCAACCTCCTCTATTCATGACCCAGTGCAATGTCTGGTCACTATTCTAAAGCTCCTTATTGATCAACAGTTTTTATCTGGAACCATTTGATGGTATTTAAGGTGCATAACATTCAACAGTCAAAATTGAATACACTTTGGTTAAACTATATTAGTGCTAAATAGTTTAGGAAAACAATTAATAGCTAATTTGAGTAACTGCATCTACATGACCGTATTGATATACACTTTATAATTATCCCAAATAATATTCACGCATTTACAAGGGGTCTAATAAACTTGAAATAAAAAGCTTCATTGTTTTGCTATCGGTCTGAACTTAAGGATGCATAAAATAATCTATACTGTTCCTTGTTTTTGAAGCCTTTTCTTTGATATGGGACTGCCATGTTAAAATCTTCATCCAGGTTTAATCCCGGATGTCTATGGGAAGTAATCGTCTTATTACGTGTAATGTTAAAAATTGCAGATGGGGCAATCATGCTCATTTTTAAAATAAAATCATGGGGATTCAAGGTTTTTTTTTTTTTTTTTTTTTATGAAAGCAAACTAATCATTGATTCACCCTGACTGGAGTTCTGAAAATCTTCCTTAAGAACACCCACCACAACCAGGAATTGATTTTCTACTACAGTCTTTTTATCATATCGTTTTATATCATATCATTGTCACTACTACCATTGTTGCTAATACAGGTCAGCATAGATGTTCTGATGCGGTACATGAACCTGGAGAAAGAGATTCAGGAACTGGAGAAGAAAAACGTGGTCAAGACATACGAAGCCAAGAAGAAACAGCTTGATGATGTCAGCGAGACAGTAAAGTCGTTGGATGCGGCCTACAAAAAGTGTTGCGATGACGTGTAAGCTCCATCCCCATATTCTCGAAATCTAGAGCTTAAACTTTAAATCAAGCACAAAACCCCTAAGGACCCTTTCCTTGGACGTCTGTTGTTTTCATCCCTAAGGACCATTTTCTTGGGAGGCTTGAATACTTAGTAATAATTCTGGAATGAATATTGCTACATGTTACAACTATTTGCAGTCAGTGAAACTAAGAATAGATACCTTTCTGTAGCATAATAGGTTTTGACCCCATAACTTTCGACCTTATCACACGGCCTTCATCAGGAGAATGACTTCTGGACTGGAGTCACGTGATCAGTACGGTACATCGAAGTATGTTCTGTCTAAGGAAATTTTGACGTCCACGGAATTGGCAGGCTAACCTACGTCCAATCCTGGAGAAGTTCAGAGAATTAAAGATGAAGTAGTCCCTGATCTCAGAGAAACCAAAAACCCCCACAGAATATCAGCTAACAAGAAATGGAAGTACCCATGAGTCTGAAAAGAGTGATTTAATCCTGATACTCCCAGCTGACAAAGATAGAACAATCGTGGTTATGAATGGGAGGGACTACGACTAAACAATAACATTTTTGAAGGATGAGAAAACATATGTGAAGTTAGAAAAAAGATCCCATTAGCAAATATAAAAGTAAGTTCGTTCACATTCAAAGGACATGGAAGAAAGACAAAAAGACCAATAAAGATCTGTACAACCGTATTTAACCCACTAGTGAGGAGGTACCAAAGTTTTATGGACTCCCTAAGATACATAAGACGAACATCCCCTTGCGTCCTTTTGTTTCGGGGGTGGGTTCTATTACCTATCCAGTATCGAAATACCTAGCAGAAGTGTTGGGTCCTTTAGTTGGTCGTGTTATATCTCACATAAAAAGCAGAGCAGATTTTGTCCAGAAAATTACAGATTTGAAAGTCACTCCTGGGAACAAAATAGTATCATACGATGTGAATGTCCTTTTAGCAGCAAATCTGTTGACAAAGCCTTGTCAGTCATCCAAAATAGACTCTCGAAAGACACAGAGGAACAAACGCACTACTTTAGTGTTAGAACAAATAATTACTCTGTTGAAATGTGTCTTGATTACTGCTTATTTTGTCTATCATGGACAATTTTATTAGCACAAGTTCGGGGCGGCAATGGGCTCACCAGTGTTTTCTATTGTGGCAAATTTGTATATGGAAGATTTTGAACTCAATGCCATTTCCACTGCAGCCCATCCTCCAGGTGCGTGGTTTCGTTATGTGCATGAAACGTTAACCATGATGCATGAATACAACAATTATGGAGAATTGACAGAGCATCTCAGTTCAGTCAATGTTGAGAAAGATCGGGTGTTGGAGGTCGATCATATAAAGACTTTGAGGGCCAACCGTTACAAAGACTGGATGTTGGTGTTTACTAAAAAAAATAACGGAGAAGGTTGGAACATATGAAGGAGAAAAGAGACAAATGTGTGACTGTCCCTTTACCATAGATTGGTGGTTTCTCCGAAAGATTAAAAACAAAAAATCTTCCGAAAGCGTGGACCTAATGTGATCCACAAACCCTATAACACCATCCGCTCAATCTTGGTACATCCAAAAGATCGAACTCCTTTGAATAAGAAGTGCTTAATCATCTATAAACTCCAGTGTGATAACTATGGAAAAGACTACATAAGGGGAACCGCAAGGGGCCTTGAAACAAAGAGTTAAAGAATACTTGTACACCAACATAGGATCCCTGACAGCAGTTGCTGAACAGTGCAGAGAATCGGGACATGTTATTTCTTGGGATAATATCTGAGTGCTTGGTAGAGATAACCATACCCTGAGGAAGAAAATAAGAGAATCTACTGATATCATGTAAGGGGAGAGAGTGTTAAACGGTGATTCCGGATTGGAATTTTCCGCCTTTGTACAGAAGGATTTTGACACGTGATCCACATTTAATCATGCGACTTCAGTCCAGAAGTCATTCCTCAGATGACGGCCTTGTGATAAGGTCTAACGCTAAGGAGTCAAAATCTATTGTTCTACAGTAAGGTATTTTAGATTATATGACTAGTGTTAAGTCTTGTACGAAAATGATAGACTACAATAGGAGCATAGACACTTGCAATCATTTTAGTCGTAATATATACATTGCAGTTTTTGTCCCTAGGGTTACAGTCATTTAGAATATCCATAACAAAAGATCAGCCCGTTGGACGAAACATATATATATATATATATATATATATATATATATATATATATATATATATATATATATATATATATATATATATACAATATAACTGATGCAAAATATCATAGACAATGTGCGAAAGTTATTTTTTTTATTTCAAATAAGTCTCTGCCAAGAGCAATCATTTTTGCCTTAATAGAGATTCTGACTGGGACTCTTCCTAGTTCACCATAAACAGTTATATTGGGTTTAGAAGGTCTTATCATTTAAAAAATTAGTAGCTTTACAAACTTTCAATGATACCAGCTTTTGTTTAAAAAAAACACAGTGTGGTCAAGTGGCCTAAGGCGCTTGTCTTTACAGATCACTGATATCTCACCTCTGTCCGCTTGGGTTCGAGACTCAACTCATCCAACGTGGGTATGTGAGAAAGCTTGCCATTAACTTCCCGTGGGTTGGTGTTTTTTTTTCTCGGGTTTTCTCCGGTTCTTCCTTCACCAAATATACTGGCTTCCATGTGTAGTATACTGTGTGCAGAAAAATGGCACTAAACCTACAAAATCACAAATCACAAACAACCAAAAATCAGTTATAGGTAAAATGTAAACTTTATTAATTTCTTTGATTTAGAAAATACTATTACCTTTGTCACTAAAAAGTTTCCATGTTTAACAGTACAGTTTTATATCATTATAGACACTTGCAGTATTGGAGCAGATTGGGCAATTCTTACATAAAGTAACAAGTACAATATGAAATAAACTAAACATTACTGTATCATCAGAATAAGGTAACCAGTATAGTATGAAATAGCCTAAATGTTACTGTATCATCAGGACTAAGTAATACGTATGGCATGAAATAGATTAAATATTACTGTATAATTAGCATAAAGTAACAAGTACAGTATGAAATAAACTAATCATTACTGTATCAATAACATAAATAACAAGTATAGTATGAAATAGGCTAAATATAACTGATTATTACATACTTAATTTGAAATATAGAAATATATTTATGAAGTAATTTTGTCATTTTTTCATTCCTATATTTCCACATGTGAAAAAAAATATCCTTATATTTTTACATGTAAAGTACAAGATTTCCCATCATGCCATGCGACGCTTGCTTGTTGTGCCTATGTTATACGTGCAGCAAGAAAAACGAGCACATGTTTGCATAATGTAACAAGTATAGTATGAAACAGACACAAATTATTATATTATTAGCATAAAGTAATAAGTATAGTATAAACATACTTTAACATAATCTGGATTATGTAATAAAATATTAACTATTGGCTAATATCAGTATTACCGCTGATGTTATGCATGCGAGACAAAGTCGACAAGGTCATTCAGAAAAAAAGAATGGGTTAAAGAATATCACCTTGATGTACATGAGAAGTGAAAACACTGGGGCAAAAGCAGAACCTTTATTTATACAGGACATGGTATTCTTGTATAAACTATGAATGACATTCAGTATTTTACCATGAAAACAATGTTTAAGTTTATCTTTCTGTGCTCTATAAATGAGAAATATAATGCACTGTTTCTATAAAAAAAAAAATACAGATCACATAAACACTTGCAATAGATTATGTGATCAATGACTTCCAAGCCCTTTCTAAAACCAGACTGATTTTAATTTATCAAACCAGTATCATTGGGATAATGATTTTATCTGTTATTAAAAAGGAGAATTAACGTATGTCAAAACATATGAGGAAAGTTATTTCCTGTAAATATTAAGAATAAAACATCCAGATTTATATGCAGGACAAATAAAGACTACGTAGAAACTATCTGGAATAATACCGCTGTGAAACACTGTTTTGAAATTTTTGTTTTAGAAACACGCATGAATTATTAACAGAGTAATCTATGAATTCCTTTATTTCTTGATTACTACCACGTGCTTTGTTGTTTTTAATGGTCTTAACGGCTTTTAAAATGTCACCTTCAGTAACTAATAGCTTCTAAATTCAGAAATATTGCTAGGCAGCTGTGCTATGTCAGCTTCATTAACTGCAGTGTTCATATTTTTTATAACGAGCATAAATAATTTCCATCGTCATCTTATGTACATGAAAAACATTGCAGCACAGTCACATCTATTCAGAAAATAGCAGTATATTACAGTCACATCTATTCAAAGACACGAGTATGTTACATTCACATCAATAGATACTTCCCGAATGACGTCATCAGCCGCCATATTAGTGGTCAGCTGGCAGATTTTGACTTTATGTGGCGTTTGGAAGTTGAAATAAATTCATTGCATCGCATGATGCTTTCACGAAAATTACATACATGAACAGAACGCAAATCAAGCTATCTGTTAGTATCTATATTTGTGATTTATACGTTAACTTTGCTTCATTGTGCCTTGTTATAAATGGTAAATTTTGGTGATCGCATTTAGGAGAAACTGCCAGGTTGCCTATCGTCCAGAAAAATGGACAGAATATCGTCTGCTAGTGACCTTATCGGGAAGCATCTATTCAGAAAATAGCAGTATGTTACAGTCACATCTATTTTATAAGACACCAGTATGCTACAGTCACATCTATTCAGAAGAAAATAGTACAGTTCCATAGATTCAGAAGACACCAGTATGCTACAGTCACATCTATTCAGAAAATAGCATTATGCTACAGTCACATCTATTCAGAAATAGCAGTATGCTAACGTCATATTTATTCAGAAAATAGCAGTACGCTATATTCACATCATTCAGAAATAGCAGTATGCTAACGTTACATCTATTCGGAAAATAGCAGTTTGCTACAGTCACATCTATTCAGAAATAGCGTATACTAACGTCACATTTATTCAGAAGTTAATTGTATGCTACAGTCGAATCTATTCAGAAGACAATAGCACAGTTACATCAATTCAGAAGACACCAGTATGCTAGTCACATCTATTCAGAAGACATAAGGATGCTACAATAACATCTATTCAGAAGATACTAATATGCTACAGTGACATATATTTAAAAGATAACAATATGCTACAGTCAAATCTATTCAGAACACAGCAGTTTGCTGCAGTGACATTTAATCAGAAGGCAACGGTATGCTAGTCACATCTATTCAGAAGACACCAGAATACTTATGGATCATTGGTACGAAGACTTCTAAGTCAATAATTGATTTTTGTTATTCTTTAAGATGGCGTTCGAACACGTTGTATATTCCTTCCTGCAGTGTACAAGAGTATCATGGGTTTTCAATTTTGAGACGCCCATATATAGTGTTGTGGGGGAAATTCTTTACAAAACCTAAATAGGGCTTTCTCCGCTTGATGGAAAACTGTGGGTAGGGGTGCTGATGCACGCCAGCGAAGTTAGTGGACGAACGGACGGAGTGAAGCCTTCAAATAGTCCCCACGTATTTCATTTATTCTAACCCAGGTTCGTTTCTATTAAAAGGGTATTCGTGATATAATTTTTAGTTATTGGAGAGAGAGAGAAAAAGTAAGACAGAAAGTTCTAAAAGTAGAACGACAGAGAGAAGAAAAAGAAAAATAGCTCATTTCATTAAGGTGAGATTGTTACTTACTGAAATCAAGACGCAAAGATGAAACTAATTCCTATGAAAATAACAAGGTTTAATTAAAGTAAATAGTTAGTTAAATAAGCAGTTACAAATGAATGATATGTTTCAGGTGGATGGAAACTAAACTTAGGAAGGAAATTAGGAAAGTATAAAATAATCTGATAAATGATATAATTAATGGGGCCAAGCTGAATTTCTTACCATCTTGTACGCCAAAACAAACCAGACGATTATATCGTCTCGATAGAGTAACTCTTTAAGTCTGGTCTAACGCCAAACAATGGCGAGTGTATTAAGCTTCAACAGCCGCAAACAGCGATTCCGCCCGACCCGACACTGGACCGGTCGAAAAGCATATATAAAATGAAATGTATACACGCACCGTGACCGGACTATCTGACATGCGCAGAGAGTGGACGCGTGCGCTAACCGGTAAAAATGGTCCGACATATACAGAGCTTAAGTAAACACTTCATGTAGAAAGAAAGGGGGGGGGTAACTTTGAATTTCAGTGTAAATAGATCCTAAATTAGCCACATCGTATATTAAAGAACTACTTCAAGTAAATTACACACTAAATTTCCATCCAATGTCACAATAGTATAGCTTTATTAGAAACTTTCCGTTTCAAATAACATTCCATACTGAAATTGGCTTCATAGCCTAATATTAAATATTGCTTTTATAATCAAGATAATTCCGAGATTCACGCAAGCCAACAAGTTTTGCGTGCATGACTCAGAGGGTCAGGAAACCATATCGCGCCAGACATCGTCAGAATCACCTCGACAATTCAAGTTAATTTAGCCTGTGACACTCTCAGTGACAGTTACATTTCAGGTTGTATATATATTGTTTGGATTCTCCCTGAATGCGCCCTCGGGTGATGAGCTATCAATTATTCGCGCGACGCAATGTATACAGTAACGATCGCACGTAGAAGCGTGAGACCCATGCATGTTGTCAACGCGAGAAAACAACATATTACAGAAATGGCCTCGGTGATGTTGTCCAGAGGTTGTTCACAATCGCGCTAAATGTTCTTGCGAGCTTGGTATAGCGCAGTGTAGTAACTTCTTTTTTGACCACAGATACGCGTTTGTTGTCTTTTATGGATTCTGGAGACATGTCAACATTTACATTTCTCGCGCTCACCACGTACTCCACAGATAGCAGAGTTCAACAGTTTCATGGCAAATATGTGCTCAAGAAGGTGTCAGCGCACCAAGACTAGTGTTCGTGGCATTTCAAATCATAGCTTAGATGCGTAACGGGGGGGGTGGGTGGGGGGGGTGGGTCCGCAGGCCTGCAGTGCGATGATATTTGACAAGCGAGTAGCGTCTGAAGTTTCTTTGCGATTAACGGTCATCATGAAGCCTCAGAAAATTTTTTGCTTTGCTTTGAAAACAATCATATCACATGTGCATATCTCAAGCTCTGGTTGTACCTGCACCGGCATGAAAATGTTGACACCGGTCTGCAGATTTTCGCAAAAAGAATTCACTACGCAATATATTACTTTTCTCTCTAGTATCTAGATTTGGTCAAGCTGTCCATGTTTGATCTTTATTTTAAAGTACATCTTACTAGTATTCCGGTCGCCGGATATATAAGCAATGCAGTGATTTTCTTGGACAAGCCTGTGTAGTTGGAGGGCATAGGTCTCCGAAAGAGAGCCAATAACGCGCACATGGAAAACCCGCAATTGAAAAATACAATTAAAAAAACAAAATGTCATACCACGAAGTTAAGGCTGGTCGTAGCGAAGACAAACTTGCGAAACTATAGAATACTATCAGAAGTAATACTGAATCTCTCTCCGATATACCTTGTTGAAAATGTCCCCGTGTGGCTAAACCAAATGCAAGTTGATCAGCGCATGGAGAATATAAAAGGATACCTCGGTAACATTAAAGTTGTCAAAGTCAGAGGTGGCGCAAATGCACAAGAGTGGTGGAATATTTCCATCCCTCACGGCAATCCCAGCATTGTTGTTGGCTTCGGTTCTCGAGGTTGCGAAGGAAACTACTTTAGGGGCAGTCGGAAACGCCTCCAGGATTAGACCAACAAGTAGGTCTCCGCTTTTATTTTTCAGACAGCGGAGACCAACGTTGTCGGGCCGTATTCCATACTGAAGTTTTACGCTGTTTTAACCTCCCCATCAGTTCTGACTATCGGACGCTCGCTAGTATTTAATAAATTTATTTCGACTGACCTTGGTATGCGGATGGTAACTAAAACTCCTCTTCTTTTGACCCATGGCATTAAATCCTTCAGTTAGTTAGTTATGCCTGCCACTCCTGCCGGGGTATAGGCCGCCCACAAAAGGTCGCCAGAGACTTCTGTCCTGTGCCATCCCCTCAAGCTGACTCCAGGTGTGACCCAGCTTAGTGATATCCGCCTCAAGGTCACGTCGCCAGGTGTTTCTTGGTCGACCCCTTCTCCGCTTGCCTTGTGGGTTCCATCTCAATGCCTTTCTGGTAATGTTGGTTGGCGGCTTACGTAGGGTATTTCCTACCCAACCCCACCTTCTTTTCATGATCTCATCCTCTACCGGAGGCTGAGAGGTTCTCTGCCACAGGTTGGCGTTGCTGATGCTGTCTGGCCAGCGGATCTCGAGAATTCTTCTTAGGCAGCTGTTGATGAAGGTCTGAACTCTCTTTACGGTCGACTTGGTGGTTCTCCAGGTCTCTGCTCCATACAGTAGAACTGACTTCACGTTGGAGTTGAACATTCTGGTCTTGGTAGTCAAGGAAATTTCTTTGGAGCTCCAGATGTTCTTGAGCTGTATGAAAGCTGCTCTCGC
>JAECUM010035247.1:0-32195 GCA_016617855.1 Megalonaias nervosa
GGTCGTGGGTTCGATCCCCGGCCGAGTCATACCAAAGACTTATAAAAATGATACTAACAGCTGCCTCGCTTGGCGCTCAGCATTAAGAGGTTAGTGCTAGGATTGGTCGGCCTTATGTCAGGATAATGTGACTTGGTGGGACATCATGCTACATGTCTGCGGCATAATGCCCCAGTGCTAGACATCACTATAAACTGCCACACTGCAGACATCGTAGCGATATGACTGAACTTTTTTAAAACCTACGTTAAAACTCCGACACACACACACACACACACACACACACACACACGTGCACACACACACATTTTTGACTCAGGTGCTTTTCAAACTCGCTGAATTCTTTATCGAAAAGCATAAATGAGTTTATCATCTGAGATAAAATTTGTCCTGCCATCTGTATGCTGCAGCATCTTCCATTCCTTTAATAGGTTTGTGATTTTAATTCCCTTTATATTTTGGTTATTTTGTATTTTTGTACCTAGTACTTCTATAGCTTTTACAGAATGAGTCATTGACAGGGAACATCCTGGTCTCACTGGGAATTCCATAATACATTTATCTGTCTTTGCTCCATTTATTTTTATGGAGAATTTAATGTTCTTGTATAATATTCTCGCCCTATTGCCGAAAAATACAAGAATCCCATACTTACGTAAGACTGAACCTATATAACTTTGTTCTATGTTATCGAATGCTTTTCCTTGGTCGTATAGGATTACCGCCCTTTCCTCCCCCTTTTTTTCCTCATACCCCATTACCCTTGCTATTGATAATGTATTGATCTGTGTATTTCTCCCCCTTTCTCTATAGATCTGATTTATATTAATCATATTGCTCATGCATGCAGCAGCAGAAGGGGTCGACCGACAGTGGCGTTGACTTTGAGGTCCCCTCAATGCCCCATTATACAATCAGGGCCTTGTAAGAGTGTTGATTTTATCTATGGCAATGCTGATTTATTAGTTGCCAAATTTGAATCTGACGCTTGTGTGAAAATAGCAAAAAGGGAATGACTGTGACCAAGTTGATTGACGCGGAATTGATGTCAATGGCCCAATCCTGGGCAAAAAATATATTTTTTTTAGCAAAATATCTTCCATCGGATTTTCGTGCAGCAAAAATAGACAGTAAGAGCTGAGCTTTTTCTTTGTGCCAATGTATGCCAGTTTAGTTTATTCCCAATTGATGGAGTCCTTTCATGAGGTTCCCTTCCAACTTTGCAAATTTATGCCAAGTTCTATTTCTACCTTCATGGGATACCCTTCAGTGAGGCTTTTCTTTGTATTCTGGCTGTTTAAACTTTTTGGTTTTACCATGTATTTTTGGGTATATTTGTTTCTTGGCCTTTCCATATATTTCTGGCTATATTTATTTTTGGCTATTGTGAGCTTTACTCTTACTGTCTAATTTTACCATGAAGGGAGGGGGGAAGTGTTTTGCCTTCATGGTCACATGCCCCCCACGCCGGTGAATTCCAAGATGCGAAACGAAATACTAGAAATTAAGAAGGTTGTGCAAGAATTCTTCCCCGCATGGCTCTACGGTCAACAGGATATGTATTGATCACTGATAAGTTTTTGGCCACCCCCATGCGAGACCCGCAGGCTGCAAAAACAGCAGCACCACGTTGTTCGACGTGGTGAAAGGTGTGCGCGAATTATAAGTGATCGGTACGTTTTCCTGCTGACTTTCGAGCGGTTGGGGCACGGCCCCCACTTATACTACATTTTTTTTGTTTTAAATGCCGACAATGTGTCAGTCGCGTGCTGAAAGTTTCCATATGTTTATCTTATCAACAACTCTACATAAAGTGCTATTTTCTGACATTTAGACAAGTGGTACAGTAATATTTGTATAAAATATAACATCGATTACTGCACAAGTTACTTACCTTCATGTTATTTGTACCAGCAGTGCTGTTGCAGTAAATCGCTGAGAATACTGGTATATTCGCACTTTTGTACAGACAGACATACATAGAGATAAAATATTAATGGTATACTCGCATTTATGTAACACTAAGAGAGAATTTATTAAGCATTTAAAATCATGCCTGTTCTGTTATGTATGTCGTAACAGGTATCGATTTTTGCTTGAGCGTGGGAAACCCGTGTGTTATTATTAGCAGATCAATTTGTCATAGGTATTTTTAGCCGGGCTTGACACGTGACCAGGGCAATGTCTAAATTGTGAGTCGCTTTGGTATTCCGGCAATTCGTTGTAGTAAAAAAGTACCTTATAATGAACCAGTGACTAGTATGAATCTTTTTCGTAAGATATTTATTGTGTGATGTATGTAAATTTTATTTTTTGGTTAAGTCTCTTTGATATGGCTGAATTTGTTATGCCGTTTTCAGCATAGTATAGTGCTCCTGAATAAATGTCAAAATATTTTTCCAGCCGAATAAGTCGACTTGAAATCTTTTGTTCTTCCTGTGTCAAAGTTTATTGATCTAGCAGGCTTTGGTGGGTTTTTTTGTTGCTTCTGGTGATTTTTTTCACGTGTTGCATTTTTGCTTTGTGTGATGGCACGTAAAATGTTTCAATTGATTATCTGTCCTATTTGAGTTCACATGATCAGTAACTTACCCATCACTGATAATGCCGTTAGAACACTCATAAACAAATATGTGCTAAAGATACTTTTTATTTTCTTATTTTCTGGAATTCCAATAATGAGGTACCCCGTATTAATGATATTACCGAGAATTTTTCTACGTCTACAATGTCTAATAACACAGGCTCGATTGGCCTCGTAGTTAGTAAATATTGGATGTTTCTTAAATTCATCTGTTAATGTCTTTTTCAGCTTGCACCATATATAAAGTTCTCTTCTTATATAACATTATTTTTTAAAAGAGGAATATCTCTCTAGATAATCCTTTGTGTCAGAATAAAATTTATTGTCGAAAATGCCAGCCAAAATGGCCCAAACGGTATCATTCGTGATAAACTCGACCCTGTTAAGGTATCACAGCGACATAACAATGTCGTCATAAAAAATAAAAACTCCAAACCAGGCACGTTCCCTAGAATAGACCAACCATATTACAATAACACGAAGCCAGTGTCTTCTGTTGTTTATGCACTATACCGTTTAAACGATCCTAATGTTAGTTCTCTTACGCCAGTGAGAAAAGGCATGTTAAATTGTGTGGCTCAGCGTGTCAGAGAACATATTATTAGTTCGAGACGTGGAAACGGACTAGCAGAATGACGAATAAACAAATAACACAATGGGAATATTCTCTTGTCTATGGAGCTAAAGTAGATGATGTCTCCGTATTCGAGCATGGACTAAAATTTCCGATCATGCTAAAAAAATAACAAACTAGATTTTTGTATAATTCCTGCAAATACTGCAGTAAGGACGCCTCAATAACGATTATAGACCATAATTCACACGCCAGGGCTGAATCAGTAAGAAAGTTTCCACGAGAAAGCACAACTAGATTTTTATGACGGCGATATTTTTAAGGAGATTTATAATATTAATGCGCGTGACCCTGTATCTGTCTGACTATTTCACGGTGACGACACACATTTATTTGTGGCAGATAAATCTGCTCAGATGAATCAACATTTGATCAGTTTGTGCTACCGTCCGGTATACTTTATCGGAAAGAATCTCTCCAACCTGCGATGAAAGAGATTGCGGAAAATATGACAACGACAGTGACGAATAACTCAATAACTGTTTTACTACGTCGTCTGTTGTGGCTCATATAGCACAACAAAAAATTCCATGGTGTCCAACTCCAAAAGACTTTCTCGACGATATATCACGATCTTGTGTCGAGTTTGGACACGGCGTTCTCTGGAACACAAAATATAATCCCGGCGATATTATCCCAGATGGTAATGTGGCATTTTATCTGGCTAGTTCTCTTGGATTCCGTGAATGTCAACCGTATTTTGAACGGTTCGGTCATCCAACACACAAAATGACACAAGTTGCGATAAACGATCAACTTCCTAGCTACGATTTACCGGATTTGCCGAGATTGAATCATTCGATTTATCAGCGAATATTCATCCTATTGTACCTGCCTGGTTTGGTCGTCATTTTAATAAACCGTATTCCAGTGTTATTCAAAACGATTGCTATGCAAAAATCAGCGTGGCTTGGCTCCAATAGTGCTAATACGACATTTGTTAGATAGTGGTACTTTAACGTCTCTGACTAATTTCTGCGATTATTTCGTACAGGCCACACAGATCCGTCTGGTTTCCTCAAGATGATAAAAATATTTTCAGAAACATTATCGGTAAGTTTACATTCTCTGCGACATCTGATAATAAAGGCCGTTGCAAAGATTAATCATGAACCCAGTAGAATTTGATTTTGTGATCGCAGACAACTTCGAGAGGAGTACTTGTGTCGCGGAAAATGCAACCACGCGAGACGGAATAATTTTTGGCACGATAGTCAAAGTACCACAATGGTGAGTCGCCGCAGTTTACTCATTTGAGATCTTCGATGCTCATATATTCGTCGATAGACCTGTTATCGATGATTAACCGATTTTTCAGCGGATGCTGTTAGAGTCGCCACGGTTTGGTTTTATATAAGGCGATCGAATATGGATCTTGTGAAACCATTTATAGACGACGATGCTAGTTGGGGTCACTGAAAAATAAAGCGTGAACAAATATGTAATTATTCTCAATCGGCCGATGTTAAACCAGTTGTTACTGAAGCGATAAATTATCAGAACAACCATCGCCTCCGTCAGTGAATGATCCAATCACGAGACATAGCACGGTCTCTCTTAATGGTCGCGGTGGTTCTGGTAAAACAACACGTGCGATAAAATTATTCAAAAACTCAGACATGATTGTACTAGCGCCAACTCATTGTCTTGCCAGAGAGATGCAACAGCGAGGAGTTAAGCCATGCACGTATCATAGTTTTCTTCGATGGCATGGTCGTGCATGGACCCCAGATGGAATGGGTGAGAAATATTGTCATAAATTCATCGTTTGGGACGAAATATGTACTGTGTCCAGAGATACTTTAAAAATGTTTCTTGACTGGCTGTCGATGAAAACCACTGCAATTATCATGTGCGGCGATCAAGGACAGCCTCCGCCGTGTACAGGAGAATCACCGCATGACTGGCTAAGCAACTACGTTAGCCACTACGAAGAAATATTGTATGACCATCGATCGCGCGATGAAACATTACGACAGTTTAAAATCACTAATCAGATTACAGCCGATTCAGTGTGAAATAATGCGTACAGTAATTCCAAAGATACCAATGTCTAATGTTTTGGAACTTATGGCGATCTAATGATCTGATAGTTGTATCGAGGAAAACTGTACGTGATTCACTTCAGCGTAAATTGTTTGAGCTTCACAAAGAAAAATTTCCAAGGCTGCCAGTTCCACTGTTATCGCACTGCAGAAACCCGTCGACAAATATACACGTTGACATTCCTGGTGCTGCTTCACAACAAAAAATGGTTCTTAATTATATCGTCGAGGTTCCAGTAGATACTTTACTGCAGGCGCTGTCAGTAAACCCATCCTGCAATAACAATTCATTCGTCGCAGGGGCTAACAATCTCAGATACCAATATCTGGATTGTTGACGATTGCATCGAATGGTCAAATTTTGTCGATCTGGCTGTATCGCGAGTGAAGAAAGTATATCAGCTGCAAAGAACTGTCTACGTTATGGAGTTGCCAAGAACATCTGTTGTATAAATTAGACTAACAACCAACACGATGAAGAAAAAATTAACTGGTTATGCGCGAGAAGACCCCCCCCCCAAAAAAAAAACCAAAACAAAACAAACAGCGCCAGTTTGATCTATACATTTGCTATTAATCATGATGCTGACAAAACGACAAAATAATCACTGCTCCTGCTGTAACACAATAATGTTGTGGCAATATTTTCCTAATGATGTACGACAATTTACCTTGGACAGAATCAGAATTAATAGCAGGCTCGGCCACACACGCGAAAATGTTGTTCAGATATGTCTTGAATATAAGAGACGTAAGGGGGCTAGCGTCCTTTGTTACCGCGAATCCAAAATGGTGGTAACTGTGTGTTTTCAGGAATTAACTGTAATTGTTCACTGACAAATCCACGTTGCGGAACAGTTGAATCTAGTCTGTAAATTGCAGGTTGGCCAGTAGATTTTACCACGCTGGAAAGTTGCACTCCAGACGGGATCTGTTGCTCTTGCTGTACTACCCTCAATTTCACCAGGTTCATATAAATACCTGACTGTCACGTTGTGAGTGACTAACCCGCTTAATCGGGATGTGTTTCTTCACTGTTGCATCAACGGGTTTCATAGCAATTTCACGAGTGACTTCATTTTTGAACGAGGCCACCACGTGAGCGAGTCTAGCAACCCATTCACGAGATCTGTCCTTGCTCAGTAATTCTTGGGCGTACTGATGTCGCTCGGCAAGTGTTTGATTAAATTGTACAACGATTACCTGATCACGATGTAACGCGGTCTGTCCACGTCTGAGTTTAACGTTATGTTGTTGAATCAGCGTTGTTACCTCACCGAGAAATTCTTTTCAGAGATCAACCTTTAGCAACTGTGACATCGTAGGCCACGTGAATAAATTCGTTCAAACGCAGCTGAGACTTCAGGTGATGTTTAAGTTGATATCGGTTCTGCTTCTTTGTATCTACTTGCAACGTCGACGACAGAAAACTTGCAATTGTATGTGCGTCGTTTTCGTGATGTGCCAATGATGTCATGTGGTAAAACAAGATTTATCACATAGTAGCTATTGTTTTCCTATAGTATGTGCAGTTTCATTTTTTTTATATTACCACACGTTAAAATAGCACTTTATGTGATTCTGATTGGTCCAAATAAGCCCATGAAATTATTGTGCAGTATCGTCTTTACTGATTGGCTGGGATCATGGGGAAACGTTTTTAACCCCGCCTTCTGGAATGTTTTGCTTTGAATGAACATTTTGGCCGCCATTTTGCAACTAGACTCGAGAAAGGAAATTGAGGAAAAATTATCTCGGCTGTCTGAATATGGATACGTTACACCCACAGGGGTTTGTTGTCATGTATAACAATATCATCATAAGAAAAATGGCGTAAAACTACAAGACAAGAAGAACAATAAGTAAAACGAAGGGTATTGCTTATTTGATAGCGGGTGGCGGGGTGGGGGGTGGTATATCTGTAATATAGATATAGAATCCACCGTATATACAGGCTTGGTTTAAATGTTAACTTACAGAAGTAAAAAAACTCACCTCAGTTCACAGAAGAATCTGGACATAAAAAGGTCTCCTAACTGACAGAACTTTATCCAACCACAGCATCTTTACGCAGTATATATGGGATGCAAATCCGACTCAAAAAGAAATTTGTTTACGTCTTCTGTACAGTCTATTGTTCCAAATCAAATACTGCAAATATCCGGTCACAAATGCATTGCAGTAAATGTGGATATTTTTGCATCCAGTAATCCTATTTCACATGAAAATCGCACCAGTTTAATGTTTAGTTCTGAAAGTGACATTTTAGGGTAAACATGTACTCTAGGCCTGCTGTGTATCGTATCAAACAATGTGGCATCACATCGCATTGATCATTCTGTTTTGAAAAATGATTTTGTCGCTATAAAATGTTCTGTTTATTCGGATGGAAGCTTTTTCTTTGAGATATAGTTTTTGTAAAAAAGTACAATCTACTTTTACTAGTTCAGCTTTGTTTATGACTATATTTTATGCACAACAAATGAACGGTGCACCGTCTGTCAGAATGAACGAAATTATTTGTTCTTCTTTCTATCTAATTAATTTCCAGTGAAATAAAAACTGTGATAAAAAATAATCTCAAATGGGTAATGATTTAATATTAAATTTATGAAACTCGTTGAATAATGTCCAGGTTTTGCCCGCAAAAGCTGGACATTATTCAGCTCGTTCCATAAATTCAATATTAAATCATTACCCATTTCAGATCCTCTATATATGCCTGATGAACTTCTTTGGGCGTGCTGACATCAAACCGTCCATGCTGAGTCATTTATGACGTGGTAGATAAATTTGCCATATTCCTGTCGTGACAAACAATCTACGTCAACAACACTTGTGACACATGCTTCATCTGCGAGTTTGCTACACACTGCTGTACCTCTCCAATATCCTATTGGACTATAATAAGTCGACTCTATTATGTAATTATCCGACAATAATTAGCCCTGCACCTACCGCTTACTTACCGCTCAACGCTGATCTTATCAGCCAGTTGCCGAATTCCTGCCGCGTTGACGTCGCTGATATCATTGTGGTCGTCGGCGGCGTTGTGTTAGCGATAATCTGTTCCAGTCGTGTGTTTATTTCTGCGGTCATTATTATCTATACGGCAGATTCTAAATACCTTGCTGTTGTTGGCGCGGGTATGGTTGCTTTCTTGTGATACCGATAATAAATATTTCTAATGTCAGCAAATTAATTGTCTGATATTGGACCGTCGTTTAACACTGCTGACAGTATCGATGATATATTTATGCACACATACGTCGTCTCGTACGTTATTTCTATGTGTTCATGTAATTTTTTACCGACATATGTACATATTGTTTTCGCGATAATATTAAGGATACAAGCAACGCCAACAAACCAACAACGACATCGATTCCAACCACGGACGATATCACATGCGTCGCTGATAACATACAGGTTAACGTCGTTGTTTTAGCGACCAGCAAGGAGACCGCGTATACAAAATTGTTGACGATGATTCGTCTGCGATATTTTTCTTGTTTTGTCATGTGCACGTGGATGATTTCCTCCAGCGATGCCTTCCACGCACATGCTTGATTATACCGAAATGATTGTGTGGGATGCATTATGTTCTATACTAAGTTACCAACTGAGGTTTTGGGCGACGAATTCCAGACACCACCAATACGTCGTTGCGGTTACGTTTTTGTCTTCTGGTTCCAGCATGAATACTTCCCTCGGCATTTCGATTTAACACAACCAACACGGTTCCGGAAAATCTATCGGTGGAATCTCTCCATGGAAATGTAAATATCCTAAATTTCGCAGAGCTAAACACGGAGAGCTTGTACAATCCGGTGACCTCAGCGTGATATCTGATGTAGTTGTTTTGTTGTGAACATGTTGCTGTCTTAGACGTTACTGTGTATACCGCGTTGATGAATGGAGTCGAATGAATTACACCAGCGACAATCTCTTTGACTTTTTCGTCGATGTTGGGAAATCGAGTGCGAATTTCAGCGAGTCTAATGTCGACGGCCATTGGAGCTAAAGTAAATCACCGGTGACTCTATTTACAGCTCTACGATGACTCGTAAACTCGGTTACGTGATTGCTATATTCAGATCTGTTACTGGCCAATCCATCACTGATGGGTTTCACTAGGTCCTTATCGCGACGTCCTTGTTCTCCACGTATTTCTTCTTTGCAGCGTCATCGTCCGATTCTGGTTCTCCCAAAACAGGAATTCTATTTCCGCCGATGACGAGTGGACCTGTCATTGTTTCGCCGGCTTTAGCAACACGTATAAAGATCTCTCCTACGGTTCCTCCGATTGATACTCTTGAGCCTTTGATTTTTCCGCCATCAGTAAATAACACAATGTTATCGATGATGACATCTGAGACTCGCAGAATAATATCGACCCACTTGATATTGCTCGTCTTTAGCCGCCCATGCTGATCCTGAAAGAAAAACAACCTCATCCGGATAAACCCGGCGAGGGTCATAAGATCAGCAAGTACATCTCGTGTTGCATACACTGACAAATCAATGTCACCATGAGCCTTGCTTCTAGTAGATCTTCCGTAAATATCTACCATTACAAATTTATTAACTTGTTTAAAACGACGGGCGGTATATTAGTGCGAGACTTTATGCGGCGGTGTTGATGACCTTGACACGGCGATAAGTACAGCAAGTACTTCTGGACGGCATATTGGTGGATCCGTTATTGTCGGTATTGGTAATGTTGAAAACCAGATCGGAGCGGCAATACCACTGATATACTGTAAACATTCTTTGCTGGCGCCAATCCGTACGACTAAAAATAAACAACACCACGTGCATCAACAGCGAATGCAACCCAGTGAGTACCCGACCAGAGCGGCCATCGAGATTAATGATACCAGTTTAAACACGGTTTGGTTTCTCCGGTAATCGATCACGCACGAAAACACCTCTGAAGTGTTTTTATGTTTCATCGCCTAGCAGCACCAAGTAAATCAAAATTATACACGGGGAATTTTAGCGAAACACCCAGGCTTCCTCAGACCCTGACCGTACCGCGTTTCTGGTAATCTTTAACCGTGTTCATTTCTTGAGGTCTTTAGACTGTGTCCTGTTGCCTTTTTCAATGCCATGCCGTCAGCGCTGTTCCAACGGCACAAAGTGTGGTCGCTTTTGCAACAGTGGAGCTGCAGCGGAAATCAGAGCTGGTATCGCCGCTAAAAGTGGAAATAAAGCGCCGGTCTTTGCCGTATCGCTGATCGCATTCGCAGAAAGATCAAGACTCACACCAGTTTTTTATTTCTTGGCGACATTGTAGTGTTTGAGATGACGTTAAGTCAACGATAATTTATTTGGACCTTGCAACGCTGTCTGTGGTCATTGCCAGCCACGAAAGCGTTGATTTTCCACCACCATCCATTAAATATAACAACAGCGCTTCTTCTGTCACTGATGGAGTCATTATTGGCATCCCTAATGCTAGTTTTGTTAGTGTTACTTTACCAGCACCAGCCCAGAACCATCATCGGCGCCTCCAGATTGCATCGTTGTCAGTGGTCTTTCTTATCAGTGTTATTGTGTTTTGCTCCGAAGATAACTTTTCTAACATGCCTGCAGAATCCGAAGATATGTGACAGTGGTATCACACGTGAAAATCCACCATCAGCATTAACCTGAGATCGTCGTTCTGCGAATCCCAGGTTGAATTCTGGATTAGTACTCTGCAGTGCCGCAAAAGCATTAACAGGTTGTGGTATCGTTCTAACGTTATCGAGCCATGCTTCGATTTCTCTACTATCAATGATATATCTGGTCTTGTTAAACAACGTCATGACACAATTGTTCTCGTGCTTCATAAGAATACTATTGATGTTCACGCACCAACTCATCCTTGGGTACTCGAGCATCCACGTCAAATGCAGGATCAGACACACATTTTATTATACTCGTTGTTGTCTAAAACGATTTTCTAAAACCGATCAATATCACCGACTACTTCGGGCCAGACCACTATTAGGTTTGCGGTTATATTTTTTTCGATCTCGGCTGCGACTTGTTTTGTCAGTGACGGCACTCCAGCTAATTCTTTCAACCGCTCATTTGCAGCTTGATTTATTTTACCCACACTTGCTGGCATCAGTTCTGTGCTGCGTTGTTTTACCGGCTGTGGTGTTCATTGTACTAATTGTGAGAGCCTGTCTTTATCGCCGAAAATGCTTTACCAGCGACATCACCTACAGTGGCAATACTCTTATCACGAACAACTTCCATGGCCTTCATGCCTAATTGTTTTGGAATCGGTATAGCTTTTGGGGCTATCCTTCTGAATAAACCTTGAATAACATCGCGAGTCAATATCCGTAGATCGCTTTATAAACCGATAATCTTGAATTTGCCACCCTGACATTTTCAGGTGCAAGTTGAGCATTGCGTATAATTATGTTATTATGGTATCACCGATCAAATTGATCAATCGCTGTAGTAAATTCATCGATTAGTGCCTGATAAACGCTACTGTCCATAACGACACCAGTAAATAAACGCCGACAGATAGCAACATCTTCATTGATGATTTCGTGGGAATTATTGCCAGCTCGTCTTCAACCAGTCAGAATTTCCAGTCGAGCAACGTCGGCGAGGATGGTATTGGCCAAAGTTTATCTTGAATCACCGGCGAGGCTTGCTTTTTACGACGTCGATCGCGAGTCGCAAGGCCACTTCAGGCTGCTCCTTCAGGTAGTTAGTCGTTCGGATCTGGTTGTGGTTCCGGTGCGCTGCTAGGGCTCATTTGCCGACGTAAGCCCTTCTTTCCCCTTCTTGTGTCAGATCTAGTTTGTACTCTTGATTTTCTCCTTTCTTCTGCTTCTTGATGCTGTCGCTCCATTTATTCTTGTATTTGTCTCCTTTCTTCATTTAATCTCTTAGTATAATCAATTACAGCCCGGCTGAAAAAAAATAAAATCTTCATCATCACTTTTGACCTGCTGAACACCGTAAGCAACGCGATATACATATTTATTCTAATCAGCGCTAGTTTTGACGATTTTAACATGTTCAGGTTTTTTAAATTTTTCTTTTTCATCCCTCGCCAAAGCGGCAATTTTAACTATTTGGTTGGCACCCATAATAGCGGCAATAACTTCCTCAGTACATTTATCCATTAAGACAGTTTTACCTCTTGGTGGTAAGCGTAGACGGCCAGCAATATCAGCAGGTAATGTCTCAAGAGTTTTATGTGTTCCCTCAGTTGATGCAACCATTTTCTTGGTTTACATAACTGCTCTGGACCTTCTGTAAAATCCACATGAGCTTCCTGACACTGTTGTAGCTGCTGTTTGACAGAATCACAGACAGGAATATATTTCTTAATTGCATCTAGTCGGTATCGAGATCATTTAGTTGTATGAGATTCCATATTTTGCTCAGAATCACTCATTATTATGATTACAACAACAATTTTATTATCTTTTTGTTCATTTAAGGTTTCCAATCAGCTTCTAGAGGTTTCATGCATTTGTTACTCCGCCTGTTTGTTTCATCCAGTCGATATATACCCTTTGCCTTGTTGTATATTGTTGAGAATTTTGTCACCCTAACCTGTAGTTCTTTTGATTTATAATCTTGTAATAAATCATATTCTATTCTGGCTTGCTCCTTTTTTCCCCCATTGTCCTATACTATGTAGTATTTGTCAGCTTCTGTATCCCCCTTTCCTTTGTTTCTGTGTCGGTATGTGTGCAATGCCTTTTTATTGTCTTTTTTTTTTTTTAAATAAATTTTTAGATCCTCCCATTCGCCTAATATACTGTGGTGTACATGGTTTTAGGAATTACTTGACAATTCAGTTATGATTTTTTATATTCGTTGTCTTTTAATATTGAGCTATTTATTTTCCGGGGGCCCCGAGTGGCCGAGTGGTCTAAAGCGCTCTCCGTTACGGATCACTGCCATCTCACCTCTGTCTGCGTGGGTTCGAGTCTAAGATTCGGCGAATGTGGATACGTGAGAAAACTTGCCAGTAGCTTCTCGTGGGTCGGTGGTTCTTTGCGCGGATTTCCCGGTCTCTTCCTCCACCATTAATACTAGCCGCCATGTATAGCCTATCGTGTGCTGAAAAATGGTGTTAAGCCCCACAACAACAACAACTAAAACAACATTTATTTTCCACGTTCATTTTTAATCAGGCATATGGTCTGAGATGTATCTATGTATAATTTCACATATATTTATATATTTAGATTCTGGTTCTGCTGCGCAAAGTTTATCAAATCGACTCCCTTGACTTATATTATTAGTTTCTGCACTCCCTTCCTCCAAGAAAATAAAATATTTTTAGTACAACTCAATAACGCACTTTTAGTTGAAGTAAAGTATACGTTTGGACCAATTGAGGTTTTCAGAAGAATTTACTTTGGCTTTTTCCTTGTTACAAACGTTCTGATGATGATGATATTGATGATGACGATGATCACAATCATCGTTATTGGCATGTTTATTATTATTATTATTATTATTATTAGTAGTAGTAGTAGTAGTAGTATTGTTGTTGTTGTTGTTGTTGTTGTTCGCAGCTGCTGTTGTTGTTTATGACTATACGTAAACTACAGAGTTAGATAATAGTGCAAGCCAAGATCACAGGAAATAAAGTCTGAAAATATACATGTATTCAAGATAGGTCGGCTACTACTATATAGTATGTTCTAGCCGATCAACCCGTTTTGAAATACTTATCATCCTTTGATGCTGCCTGTACAATACAATCAATACACATGCCAATCCTAGCCTGTATCAAGTACTTCAAAACTAATGATCACAGGGGCACGTCTGACATTTTTAACGTTTCTCGGTTGATAAGTATTTATGGGACAATGAAAAGAATCACGATTTATCGAGTCGTTTACAACTTGACTTTTGCAATAATCTGAAAACACAGTAAACATTTGTTTGATAGGAGCGTTTAAACAAACTACTGAACTTTTAAATAATGCATGTTATGATGTGGCGTAACACTTCATATCCTCAACTTCATAAATTCTGGCGTTCATGATAGTGAACTCAGAGAAAATATGTTCAGGTTTAATTGAAAACATGTATGACATCCGTGAAATAGACATCCCCAAAATTCGCTATCTGACTAAAATAGAATCTCCACTCTTCTCGTAAGAGAGCGGTGATCTGATTTTAATCAGATTACTGAAATTCGTGTACCATCTATGGGTATTCTAAATCCCAACTATTTACACAATAAGATCCGATTTTCTTTTCTCGACCTCCGTTTCTTGCATGTTAAATCTTCTTGTTTTGAATTCTACGGAAGCTAGTGCAATGCGTTAGCTGGGTATCAACGACTGATCTTTTGAATGGATTTTCTTAGTGCAATTGCTAGTGTGTTCTCAAACATCAACTGCTACCTGTACACTAATGCACACGATTTAGGTCGGCGCTTCCTTCATGATAGATAATAAATTTGAAAATTTTCAACGACCACGTCGTAGAATGTCCACATAGAATTGGCAATATTCAACATGTCTTCTTGAAAGTCAAAATCGACTGACGAATGAGTTTGGGAGCAGCCACAGAATGCTCTTAGTTATTGTGTGTGCATACCGTCAGGGTTGTAATTGTGAACAAATAAAGTAGCACGATCCGATGATTAGCTTCAGTGTGAAAAGGGTGGAAAATGACCTGAGCCATATTTCTCATTCACTAATAATAATAATAATAATAATAATAATAATAATAATAATAAATAAATAAATAAATAAATAAATAGATAAATAGATAGATAGATAGATATATAAATAAATAAATAAATAAATAAATAAATAAATAAATATTTTTTATTGTTGATAACCTGTTGAGTAAGACCTCTCCCTCTTTTTGCTTATTGCAATGATTACGGTAAATAGAAGACCACGTTACCATTATTTTGCATTGATTACAGACACTTGCACACTACAACATGGTTCACGAAAAAGAAGATATGTTAATAATTCATTTTTCCCACAGTTAATGAGTAATTTAACTTATTTTGTGATGGCTAGTTTATTGTACATAAAGTCTTTACATCATTTCCAACTCATTAGCTGGAACGACTCTCAGATCGAAAGAGAGACAGGAAGAAAGGTGACATTCTGACTTCCTTAAGCGACGTTGTCACTCTAGCGATATAGGTGTTACATCGCTAATATGTGCGAAGAAGTACAGCGATCGAACTGGGAAACAGGAAGTCATTGGTCTAAGTCTATGGCAGCAATTCTTTATTAAAATTTAACAAAACTACACTAAATATAGAAGACAAATTATGCACAATTCATTTTCCTATATATATTTAATTTAATTGTTTGTTTGTTTGCTTAATATTTTGTAAATTTCATTACATGTTATTGTAATGTAACATTGTATGCTGGACTTGACCTTGTCCAAAACTGAGTTCATTTCTGCTTGACCTGATTGACTTTTTCATTTCATTTATGTAAACAACTATTAATAGCTCCATTATTCTCTATATGTAAGAGCTTATTATCAGGATTATTATTCAGGTAAACATGAAGGCGTAAATATGTTGATTTGGTCAGGGTTTTGGAGATTCCGAAGTTAATTTTATAGGTTATTGTGTTGGAAATAAATAAGGCTTATTAGATCATTCTAGAAGGTTATTTTCCATTAGGTAATGGTTGTTTTTAGAAAATGGTAATTGTGACCTGAGGTCAAGCAGAGAAGTATATAATCTTGTGACTGTTAGGATTTTACCAGTCGTGCTTTAACATCTAGCACTTTAAGTTGTTTAATGTTGTGACCAGTTTGGGCTGAATTTTATTTTCTTCAAATTATTGAATTCAAGTGATTATTTTCTCTGGAAATACAAAACGTGCCCTGATAAAATTCTTGGATGAAGACATTCACTGGAATTTATATTGAATTCAAACCTGGAATAATATTTATGTGATCCAACAAGAGACTGTTGATACATCAGCACTGCATAGGCTATAACATACATGCCATCGCCTTCAATTTCGGATCTCTTCTGGACTTGAACTGAGTTTTATTCAGGACTTTTTATTATTAGAACTTGTGTCTATAATTATTGGAGTATTTTTGGATTTAATTCGCAATACCGTAAGTTCTATTTTTTTCTTCTCATTTTTACTCTGTAATTTAGGGAAATAAATTATTTGTTAAACTTTACAAAGCTTGTTGTCTTCACTCTTTTCATTTACTTATTTTAAGAGCATAGACTCGTAACAATTTGAAATATATAATAAAACTGTTTCATTTAAATAGAGCTAACCAACTTCACACATTTCTATAATTTCCGTATTTCAGAATTAAAAGCCATATAAATTGTCAAGAGCAAAATATTACAAAATAATGCCAAGGTTATTTTAAATCATTGTATTGTATTAAATCTTAATTCTTAAGTAGAATATATTTTCTTGTAATTTTCGAAGGTATTTTATTTCTAAATAAAATATTTGTAGCATGAAGTTGGTAGCAAACCATTTCTACGCAAACCATGCTTATTATTCCAAATTAACACAAATTCTAAATATATTTAAACAATCCAAGACACACTCTACTTAAAAATTCAGACTGTATAATAATAATAATGAGAAGAAGAAGAAGAATAAGAAGAAGATGCTACAAGCTTTGCAGACACAGATGATCTAATCTCTAAATGCGTTGCTTCTCGATACACAGAAACATCTCTAACTGTAACTAATTAAATTTCTCTTACCTGGAAAACATTAAGTCGAGGGTCTAAGTCTATGGCAGCAATTCCTGACGAAGCCATCAGGGCGTAGGGTATTGTAACGCCGTATCCGGGCTACAATATTTTTGGGTCCTCCTGTCTAGCTTCTGATTAGAAAGAATAACACAAGACCGTATATAATAAACATCGAAAGTATTTATTTGTAAATTACCTTAAGGATTAGAACAGGTGGACATGCAATTACTGAATGTCAATACAGTTACATATACATAAACATTTAAGATTTAATACTAAACTTATGTAAACCATAGAATCACGGGAGACAAAGGTGATGGACTCCCGTGGGGGAAGGTGCAATGGAGCTTCAAATATAATTGCACCTTCTCCACCTTTGAGTGGATTTCAGAATATATTTGTAATGATTTATATCACATAGAATTCACGTCATGGAAGTACAAGAAAGAGTTGCTTAAGTCGTGGCGGTGAATAAGGTGAAGGTGAAGTATTGACCTTCAGGAGCTGAAGATGCTGAGTATCATAAGGTGAAGGTGCAACGCGAGTTCGTCTTCTAACGAAGGTGAAGAGTGGCGATTTAGTAGCGACTTAACATTAATCTACTTATATATCAGTTCCTGAGGGAACAATATGTATATTTCCCAGGATTATATAGATTGTAATGTAATAGCCTGAGACATTCTAGAATTGATGAAATGGTTACAACGTCACCCGATGATTTACTTTCGTCTGCTCCAAACGCTGGACAAGATAACAGTGAAACTCTGCATTACATGTATGTGGTGCTATTTATACAAAAAGGTCATGTGACCAATAGCCAATCAGAGTCCATAGTTCTCGCTGTCCAAAAGAGTGCAAATGGCGGATTAGCATGTTTTGGCAGCGAGTGCACAGCAAAACATTGGAATTATGAAATAAATTGACCATGTCCTGATGGAATTATACATGATACAAGGTAATTTCATTATACTGATATGACTAACAAGTAAAATATGCACAAAAAAATCATACAAGGTTACAATACATACCGAATCGCTTTATTACATGGCGTCAAAACATCGTGAGTCAGCGTGTTCCAATACACACTGCAGGTAACAAAATTCACTTGCTAACGCTGAAAGATGTGTCCTGGTTAAGTACATTATACATATTACCATACATAAAGCTAACCTCTCATCTATGAAATGATGCATAGTATTATTACATTGTAAATTCGTAATGGAGGTAATGTCTAAGTCTATGGCAGCAATTCCTGACGAAGCCATCAGGGCGTAGGGTATATATATAGTGGTCCCTATTGTGGGAGACGTGGGCTTAACCATAATAGGGCATGCCTAACAATCTCCAGCTTCACTTTAACTTTGGATCACGACTGATGATCATGCTTCAGTGGTACCTCGGTTCGTCAGAAACCGCTCCCTGTACACTCAGGCCATGACTAGCTTGCTTTTATTTACGTCAATGTCTGGGAATTCGTAAATCATAGCTTCTACTGAAGATAGTTTTATTAGATACATCTGTTGTCTTACAATGAAGCTGGCGTAGAGCCACAGTATGCAGTGAATAATAGCAAATACTTGTTTTACATTATGTAGTTTTAGTACTGATGGGTTTGTTAACTGCACCTGAGTCGAATCAGATAATACCAAAATTCTAACAATCATTTTCTTTCTTATATGAATTTAAACTATAATTCCAAAAATCATACTTTTATTAAAATTATATGAATTCAATTTGTAACTCCAAGAGCCATACTTTGCAAAAGTTCCAAAACTAAATTACATCGTAACACGTGTACAACAGCTGTGTGTTTCTTCAGAGAGATCATATGAAATCTAGAGTTGAGCTTGGGTATGTGTAGGTCAAACACCTCTCCTTGGGCATCGATAGTCATATTTTGCACTGTGTTTTGTTCAGTGTATAGGGTTTGTCAAAACTGACTTGGTTTTGGAGAAAATCCGACAGAACATGTGAACGCCTATTAAATGAAAAAAGATATGACAATTTAAAACCTAAATTTAGTTCATTTGCTTTTATATAATTGACAGAGAATGAAGTAAGAATTGTTTACTACAGGCTTTGCGTTAAACCACTTTAAGTTTATTGCTGGATATTGTAAAATTCTAAAGTTTTGACATTGGAACATCGTAATTTTTTTTTTCATTGTAACACTGCAATTTTGTCATTGTAACATTGTAATTTTTGGTGATTATAACATTGTAATTTTTTGCGCTAGTAACACTGTAATATTTGTCATTGTAAGATTGTAGCTTTTTCTCATTGTAACATTGTAATTTTTTGTCATTGTAACATTGCAACTTTTTGTCTCCACAGCTTCATAATAATAGTAATCTAATCTTAATTGCTCATAAATACATACACAAAATAAAAATAAAAATAAAAATGGTACGCTCTTTTAATTTCTTCCTTATAGGGATTATGAGAATAGTAAAGTTGACGGTAGCTTCGTTTTCTAATCATGGAGAGTAGGGGAAGTATGAATGTTACATAAGGGGTGAGAGATTTAATTTTACCTATATGGGAATAGTACGGTGGCAAGGGATAGGGGAATTAGCCTTTTATTAAGAAATTTAAAATCTTTTTCATTTATCACCTTCTTTTACAGCCTGCCCTGTTAGGTCAGCAAATAAGTGAATAGTGGTCACAGCAGAAGGAGGTAGCCAATTCATAGGGGAATATGAGCTTTACTTTGTTCCTAAGGACCTGTAGTTAGTTTCATTTATTCAGAATTTAAAATGTATGTTTGGTATACCTTTAGATTTACATCCTACACTCTATGGTCAGTAGATGAACGTGTACTGGTCATTACAACTCGATGTGGGAAAAGTATGTGGTGTAGGAATTTTACTTCGTTTATAATGAGATCATAGGATGGACGGGGAGATAGGGCAGTGTCGTTCGTTTATGAGGGATTGAATTTGTATTATTATACCCTTTCGTTTTCATGTTACCCTCTTTGAGTGACTGTTGGTCATTGTAAAAGTCATATTAAACATTAAGTAAAGTTGTATCGTTACATATCTCACTGTAGACTAGAGAACCCCATGCATGATAAACCCAAAGCATAACATTTATTTCAATTCCAAGGCAGACAAAGTCGCATACCCCACAATATCACCAATATGGTACGCTGTTACAAACAGACACATCCAGTAAGAAAACCTACGACGGTATATTCATTTCAGTTGGAAGGAATGTCATTTCCAGCTTATTATATTTCCTGCAACCTGTCACAACCCCTCTACAGTATTACGACCAATACGACAGAAAGGTGGATATTTAAATTTTGAATGACTCATGAGCCCCCACTCAGCAATGCCGGCAGCCTAATTACATGAACAACTCAAGGTGAAATATATAAAAATTTAATCAATATCAATAATACATAAACTATACAAGCAAGTTATGTATATAAATCGTCTAATTACACTTCACTCATAAATTAATACATTAATTTGACTGTTGACAAATGCCTTTCTTTATTTCATTATAAGAGAGTTAACGTCCTAATGAGAGAGAGAGAGAGAGAGAGAGAGAGAGAGAGAGAGAGAGAGAGAGAGAGAGTCTCCTGTGAGTAGTCGTTTGTACTCATATGTATTAGTTTCTCTCTTCTTCTATTATCCCTTCTTCTTCCCTCCTGCACTCTACTTGAGCCTCTCCTTGTACTATTTCTGCTTTTCCTGCACACCTCCTGTGCTACTACTTGTACTACTCCCTTCCACACCAATTCTCGTACTTCCTACTTCCTTCTCTTGAGCGTTTAGTGCCGTCTCTTACGTGCACCATGTGAGCTTCCTGGAGAAAATACAAAGGACGTACTTTAAGTTCTACCTATAAACATCCTCGTAATCTACCATTCTCTCACGGACTTCTCATCAGACAAATGGCAAACACTTTACCAAGCCCTTCTCACTCACTAACGTCCATCATTCCAATGCACGCCTTTCTCTGCATACAAATAATATTACTCACGAAGTTCAGGAACACACGCACACCGTCTAAATGTTATATTTTAACACAGAAATCTACCGTTTTTACGGCAATCATTCACACTGCCTGTGTCCTACGAATTATAGAATGATACTGTTACGTGTATGTAATATAATTACTTGTGTGTTAGTTTTAAATTCTCTTTTACTTTATTTTTATTTCATTACATATTATTGTAATGATGATTTTATTCACTGGATTTGAGATTTTTTCGGAAAATTCAGTTTTCTGTTTTGATCTGATAAACGCAGTACATTGTAACATTTTAGTTTTATTTTTAGCTGACCTTGGTTCAGAGATTAGTAAACACAGAGTGAAAATGATTGGTCATTATCAAGGTCATGTTCTGCTTGCGCGATAGCTCTATTTTGTAAACAACATTTTTATTGAATCTTATAGTAAGATTTGTTAAATTTTTCCATGGTGTACGTGCCTATCGGCTGTGTGCTTTTACTGTCGTGTTCAAAATGGGTGACCACGTCGGCCATCATGTGATCTAAAATTGCGGGTTAAAACAGACGTTTTCTAGTGGATTTGATCAGTCGTAAAATATATCTTCAGACCGAAAAGTATTCCTGTTGTTACCATTTGAATTGAGTTGTTTTTTATTTCAAATAATTTATTCACCCTTGAAAATACTCTTCTTCGACGAAATTCTTGGACAAAGACATTCACTAAATTATTCGGAATTCAAAAGCCGGAATTATATTCTTGGTGACTCAACAAGGAGCTGTTGACACATCAACACAAACTGGTTATAGAGGACATCATTGCCTTCCATATTGGAGCTTCATCAAGATTCGAACTTGGATTCAATTAGAACCTTTTAGTGATAGGACTTATATTTTTGAATTCTAGGATTAATTTTTGGATTATATTCACAAATTGTAAGTCCTATTTCATATTTTTACCTTCTTTTCTATGGAAAGAAATTATCTTGTTAAATTTACAAAGCTTGTTGACTTCACTCCTTTTTTTGTTACTTTTGTACGAGCCTACACATAACAAAGGAAAATTGGGGTTCTCGTCCTTGGGATATATGAATTTTGGCTAAAATAGTTTTAAAAAGAAATGTTTTTGAAATTTAAATTCCCCTAGTTTTCAGAATAGTTTAAATCCCAAGTACTATTTCATATTTTGTTTGAAATTTTAGTGGAATCAACAGGCTTTTTTCACAATGTCATCAAAACTGCAGACGTTTCTTTCCAGTCCTACTCAGGAGCAGTTGGATAATTTGAAAAAAGATGAGTTGCTTGAACTTGACAGAAAATATAATCTTTCTGAGGCAAAATCTTCCTTAACGAAGCAGGAAATTAAAACCATTTTGATCCAAGATTTGGTAAACAAGAATGTTTTCGATAAATGTGGTTTGAGTTCGATCAGTATGTCTCCATCAGACTCTGACATAAAAGTAAAATACAAGATGGAATTAGAGTTAAGGAAGCTGGAACTTCAGAAAGATAAAGAGGAAAAAGAAATACAAATGCAGCTGCAATTGGAAAAAGGAAAAAGAACAAATGCATTTACAGAAAGAACAAATGCAATTACATTGGAGAAAGGAAAGGAACAAATGCATTTACAAAAGAAGAGAAATAATTGGAGTTGCAATTTGAGAAAGAGGAGAGAGAGAGAGACAGGAGAGAGAGATAAAGATAAACAAATGCAACTGGAGTTACAGAAAGAACAAATGCAATTACAAAAAGAACAAATGCACTTACAGATGCAAAAAAGAGAAGGATGAAAAGGATTTTCAAATTAAAATGAAAGAAATGGAGCTGTCAAGTGAAAAGCACGTTCCCACTTCACATAGAAATTCAAGTTTTGATATTTCAAGAAATATCAGGTTAGTGCCCCTTTCAGAGAAAAAGAAGTAGACAAATATTTTCCTCGTGTTGCAAAAGTTGCCGAAAATTTGAAATGGGCACGGGAGCATTGGGCAAAGTAATTACAATGCGTACCTGTGGCACAGCTATTGATATTTGCCATTCACTGTCAGTTCATCAAAGTGCTGCCTATGATTTGGTTAAGGAATGCATCTTAAATGGTTATGAGTTAGTCCCTGAAGCTTGTCGGCAAACATTCAGGAACTATAAAAAGGAAGCTGGACAAACTCATGTTGAATTTGCAGGAGAAATAGAGCAGTTATCTGAGAGATGGTGCTTTGCCAAGAAAGTTGAACATGACTACAAAAGTCCCAAAGAACGTGTTTTACTTGAAAAGTTCAAGAACTGTGTCCATATTGACATTAAGACTTATCTTGACGAGCATAAGATTAAAACCTTGGAAAAAGCTGCTCGCGCCGCTGATGATCATTTCTTAACTCATAAAGTTCCTGTTGTAAGCAAGTCTTTCACTCAGCAGTCTACTGGTACAAAGGTATTTCAGCCTAATACGATTCCTTTTAAAACTCAGATTGGCACAACTTTTAATAATCAAGCTTCTGACAAGCTTGATTAAACATTCTTGTCTATTCATACGTGTACCTATTGCAAGAAAAGAGGACACGTTATTTCTGATTGCTTCAAATTGAAACATAAGCATCAGAATCAAGATAGACCTATCCCGAATGCTCTTAATTCTAAGAGGTCAAGGTCACGGTCATGTATTGAAAGCAATACATTTGTTGGGTATATTAAACCCCAGTCTGATTTTATTATGGAGAATTATGAACCATTCATGTCGAAGGGTTCCATATTACTCTTGGGTGATTTGGCCAATCCTATCCCTATTAAAAGTTCAAGCGATATAGGAGCTTCTCAGTCTTTTATTATCAGGTACTTTGTCTTTTTCTGAGCAGTCTTCTTCTAATGAATGTGCGGCTTTGTTGATGTTCCTCTCCATTCTGTAAATTTGTCATCAGACTTAGTTTCAGGACCTGTGACAGTCGGTATAGTGTCGACTTTACCCGTTGAGGGCATTCATGTGTTACTAGGCAACGACCTAGCTGGAGACAAGGTTGTGGTTAATCCACCTGTAACTGACAACTGGGTCAGAAAGTTGATCCTATTTAAAAAGAATTCCCTGATTTATACCCAGCTTGTGCAGTTACTACAGCTATGGCAAAGAAAGCTCTTGAGAATGATTGTGATAAGGAAAATATTCCTTTAGCTGACACATGTATTGGATAGGCTTTTGATGAGGTCACTTTCACTCCTTGTTTGGATCAATCAAAAGGTATTGATCACAGTGATCCTCTTTTAACTACTCATTCTCTTTTATCTAATCAGGGTGTTAAACGACAATCACTTGTCTTCGAACTGGAAAAAGATCCTGAGATCTCCTGTTTGTTTCAGAGGGCCATTAGTGAAACTGAAGCCACTGAAGTACCTGTCTGTTATTTCATTAAAAATGGAATTCTTGTGAGAAAATGAAGACCTCCCGAGGTACCTGCCTGTGATGAATGTTCAGTGAACTATTAAATTGTAGTTCCAAAATCTTACGAACAGGAAATACTTAGTCTGGCTTATGAAACTCCTCTGGCTGGTCATTTAGGGATTAAAAAGACGTATCACAAGATCTTGACTCACTTTTATTGGCCAAAAATCGAAAGTGATATTTGTAAATACTGTAGTTCTTGTCATACTTGTCAAATGGTAGGAAATCCCAATCAGATGATACCTAAGGCTCATCTGCAACCTATTCCTGCATTTGACGAAACATTTAGCAGAATTATGGTAGATTGTGTTGGTCCCTTACCTAAGATCAAGTCAGGTAACCAATATTTGTTGACCATTATGTGTGCGTCAACAAGATTCCCAGAGGTAATTCCTTTGAGGAATATTAAAACCAAAACTATAGTAAAAGCTTTGATAAAGTTTTATTTACTCAATTTGGCCTTCCCAAATCTGTCCAATCGGATCTAGGGTGAAATTATATGTCTGGAATTTTCCAGCAAGTTATGTATGAATTAGGCATTCAACAATTCAAATCTTCTGCCTATCACCCTGAGAGCCAAGGGACTTTAGAAAGATTTCATGAGACTTTGAAAAATATGATTCGATCATATTGCTTTGATACGGATAAAGATTGGGATGAAGGCATTCATTTACTTTTGTTTGCTGTTAGGGAGTCATTTCAAGACTCTTTAGGATTCAGTGCCTTTGAACTAGTTTTCGGACACACTGTGCGTGGACCATTGAAGTTGTGGAAAGAGAAACTTCTTTCTAATGAAGATACTGAACTTAATCTTCTTGATTATGTTTCTGATTTTAAGTATAAGTTGCCAAAGGCTTGTGAGGTTGCAAGAGCGAATCTGCATTCTACTCAGTCAAAAATGAAATTAAGATATGATAGAAACTCAAATGAAAGGAGTTTTCAGTCTGGTGATTGAGTTCTAGCACTCTTGCCCATTCCACAAAATCCTCTTCAGGCCAAGTATTATGGTCCGTAAACGGTTGAAAAGAAAGTAAATGATTTAAATTACATCATAAATACTCCTCGAGGGCGAGAACAAAAACAATTTTGCCATATTAACATGTTAAAAGAGTATATTGAAAGAGATAGCGAAGTAAATCATGCAATTAATTTAGTTGTACCTGTCCCACCAACTTAGGATTTAAGTGAAGTAATTCAATCGGATTCTACTGATTTTGAAGTGACAAATTTTCGGAATTCGGAAATTATGAAAAATCTGGACCAGAAACTTTGACATTTGAACAAGAAATAATGAACTTAAACAGCTATTATTTGAATATGAGCACTTATTTCCATATGTTACTACGAGGACAAACAAAATTTTTCATGACGTTGAAATTGTGAATTCTAAACCTGTGAAACAACACCCATACAGGATGAACCCTCCTAAACAGGAAAACTTGAAAAAGGAAATTCAGTATTTGCTGGAGAATGATTTCATAGAGTCCAGCAAAAGTGACTGCAGTTCGCCATGTATACTTGTTCCGAAAGCAGATAAAAGTTTCCGTATGTGCACTGACTATAGGAAGGTGAACAGTGTGACAAAAACAGATTCATTTCCATTACCAAGAATCGATGACTGTATTAATAAAATTTGAAATGCCAAGTATGTCACCAAATTCGACCTTCTGCAAGAATTTGGCAAATGCCACTAACGGAATGGGCAAAGGAAATTTCGGTATTTGTCACTCCAGATGGACTCTATCCATATAAAGTAGTGCCGTTCGAGATGAAGGGTTCCCCAAGCACCTTTCAACGTTTGATGAATATGATTACCTCTGGTCTAGATAATTGTGATGCTTACATCGATGATATCATCATCTACAACAACACCTGGAAAGAACATCTAGCAACAATTCAGAAATTCTTTGACAGGCTCACTGATGCAAGTTTGACAATTAATTTATGTAAAAGTGAGTTTTGCCGTGCTTGTGTAACTTTTCTAGGACATATAGTGGGACATGGACAAGTTAAACCTATAGATGCTAAGGTCAAGGCTATCTCTGAATTCACTGTGCCTGTCAGTAAAAAGCAACTGATGCGATTTTTAGGTATGGCTGGATACTATCGGAAATTTTGTTCCAATTTTTCTAATATTGCTGAACCCCTGACAAACTTGTTGAGCAAGAAAAACAAGTTTCTTTGGACTGAAAAATGTCAGGAGGCTTTTGATAGATTAAAAGCCATACTTAAATGTGTGCCGGTTCTTACAGCTCCAAATTTCAGTCAATCTTTTAAACTATCTGTTGATGCAAGTGATGTAGGGGTTGGATCAGTATTGATTCAAGAAGATAGAAATGGTGTTGATCATCCAGTGTGCTATTTCTCTAAGAAATTAAATAAACAACAAAGAAATTACTCAGCAATCGAAAAGGTATGTTTGGCTTTAATATTGGCATTACAGCATTTTGAAGTTTACATTAGTTCAGCTCCTTCTCCGGTAGTTGTGTTTAGTGATCACAACCCCCTTACTTTCATCGACAAGATGTAAAATAAAGATCAAAGATTATTAAGGTAGAGTTTGTTTTTACAAGAATATAATCTTGACATCAGGCACATCAATGGATAAGACAACGTAATTGCAGATGCACTTCACCGTGTATAGAAATATTACTTAGTGTACACTTTGTATAATTCATAAGAGTTCTTCTTATGTAATTTTATTTTACCTTATGTATAAGTTACATATGGTAAAGAGAAAGCTTTATTATATACATTTTTCTTTTTCTTTTTGGGGGGAAGTGTTACGTATATGTAATTTAATTATTTGTGTGCTACTTTTAAATTCTCTTTTATTTTATTTTTATTTCATTAAATATTATTGTAATGATGATTTTATCCATTTGGTTTGAGATTTTTTCGGAAAATTCAGTTTTCTGTTTTGATCTGATAAACGCAGTACATTGCTACATTTTAGTTTTAGCTGAGATTGGTTCAGAGATTAGTAAACACAGAGTGAAAATGATTGGTCATTATCAAGATCATGTTCTGCTTGCGTGATAGTTCTATTTTGTAAATAACTGTTTTATTGAATCTTAGAGTAAGATTTGTTAAATTTTTCCATGGCGTACGTGCCTATCGGCTGTGTGCTTTTACTGTCTTGTTCAAAATGGGTGACCACGTCGGCCATCATGTGATCTAAAATTGCGGGTTAAAACAGACGTTTTCTAGTGGATTTGATCAGTCGTAAAATATACCTTCTGTCCGAAAGGTATTCCTGTTGTTGCCTTTGAACTGAGTTTTTTTTATTTCAAATAATTCATTCACCCTTGAAAATACTCTTCTTCAACAAAATTCTTGGACAAAGACATTCACTAATCTATTCGGAATTCAAAAGCCGGAATTATATTCTTGGTGACTCAACAAGGAGCTGTTGACACATCAACACAAACTGGTTATAGAGGACATCATCGCCTTCCATATTGTAACTTCATCGAGGTTCGAACTTGGATTCAATTAGAACTTTTCAGTGATAGGACCTATATATTTGAATTCTAGGATTAATTTTTGGATTATATTCACAAATTGTAAGTCCTATTTCATATTTTTACCTTCTTTTCTAGAAAAATAAATTATTTTGTTAAATTTACAAAGCTTGTTGACTTCATTCTTTTCTTTTGTTACTTTTGTACGAGCCTACACGTAACAAAGGAAAATTGGGGTTCTCGTCCTTGGGATATAAGAATTTTGGCTAAAACAGTTAAAAACAAAATGTTTTTGAAATTTAAATTCCCCTAGTTTTCAGAATAGTTTAAATCCCAAGTACTATTTCATATTTTGTTTGAAATTTTAGTGACATCAACAGGCTTTTTTTCACAATGTCATCAAAACTGCAGACGTTTCTTTCCAGTCCTACTCAGGAGCAGTTGGATAATTTGAAAAAAGATGAGCTGCTTGAACTTGACAGAAAATATAATCTTTCTGAGGCAAAATCTTCCTTAACGAAGCAGGAAATTAAAAATATTTTGATCCAAGATTTGGTAAACAAGAATGTTTTCGATAAAAGTGTTTTGGGTTCTATCAGTAAGTCTGCATCAGACTGACATAAAAGTAAAGGAATTGAAATTAAAATACAAGATAGAATTAGAGTTAAGGAAGCTGGAGCTTCAGAAAGATAAAGAGGAAAAAGAAATACAAATGCAGCTGCAATTGGAAAAGGAAAAAGAACAAATGCATTACAGAAAGAACAAATGCAGTTACATTGGAGAAAGAAAAAGATCAAATGCATTTACAAAAAGAAGAGAAACATTTGCAGTTGCAATTTGATGTGTGATGTGATTTGAATTTTTAACGTAGCTTTAACAATTTTTCAGTCATATCGCTACGATATCTGCAGTGTGGCAGTTTATAGTGATGTCTAACACTGGGGCATCATGCCGCAGATATGTAGCATGAGAGAGAGAGAGAGAGAGAGAGAGAGAGAGAGAGAGAGAGAGAGAGAGAGAGAGAACGAAAAACAAATGCAGTTGGAGTTACAGAAAGAACAAATGCAATTACAAAAAGAACAAATGCACTTACAGATGCAAAAAAGAGAAGGATGAAAAGGATTTTCAAATTAAAATGAAAAAATTGGAGCTGTCAAGTGAAAAGCACGATCCCACTTCACATGCAAATTCAAGTTTTGATATTACAAGAAATATCAGGTTAGTGCCCCTTTCAGAGAAAATGAAGTAGACAAATATTTTCCTCGTGTTAAAAAAGTTGCCGAAAATTTGAAATGGCCAAGGAAACACTGGACTCAGTTACTACAATGCTTACTTGTTGGTACAGCTAGTGATATTTACCATTCACTGTCAGTTCATCAAAGTGCTGACTATGAAAAAAAATCCGACCTTCTGCTAAGTTAAAAATATCTTTTGTTCTGATTTGATCAAAACAGAACTAATTCAATCAGTCATATTTTTTTAAAAAATTCTTATGAGAAAAAAAAAATCACGTTTCCCCTCCACCATCAACTCGCGAAGTCATGGTAGGTCCCTAATAACTGTGAAGCTTGGTAACATGCACCACGCATTACGTGGATACAGAAAGTGATTTTAACACAGGCTAAATCTAATGCGGTTCAGTGATCGAAATGCGAGATAAACACTGGTTTAGAAAGAATGCTCTCTAGTGTAGGCTTAACTCTGTGTCAAAGTTCAGAACAGGTCAATAACTTCATTCACCTCGGCTTGTGTATTATAAAGCACAAACAAGGAGTATCGTGTATACAGATTTAGACTTGAAGAGGTTAGTAAAAGCATCGTAACTATTCTCTCTCTCTCTCTCTCTCTCTCGTAGTTGATATTTCATTTACCGTTTTATGCATATGATGTTTATCTGTAATATATATATATATATATATATATATATACATATACATATACACTCACGCCACTGAAAACGTTATGGAACATTGTGGTGCACTCTATTTAAAATATAAAAAGTATTATTATGTATGTACGTCTCTTGAAGAGGTTTAGAAAGGACGGATTTGTTCAGTTAATTTGCTTCAAATATTTGACAGTTTTCGATCTTTGTTTTCGTTTCTCCGTTCAAAACAGACTATACTTTTCGGTGTAATTATGTAACATTCTCATCGTTATTTTACCACGACTCATAAGGAAATGCAGTCGAGAATTAGTACACTGTTTTATCGGGCCTTCCGCAGTTCAGCCCCAGCAAGCAGCATTATTGATATCGGTCAGCCGGTCTTTACTTCCGTTATCATATTGCTCAGCTTTGTTTCAAAGGAAATACTGTAAACACCGATTTATTAGCACGATAATTACCGAGCAGAAGTAATGCACGAAATTTGCATAGTACTGTATACCACAACACTGTGAGACGACAGCTGTCGTTCATTATTGCCTTCGACCTATACCGACTAAACACCTGTGTGATCGAGTCGTGGCATCAACTGTTCGCACCACGTCGACGGTAATTTATACTCAGGCATGTTCAGTCTACCTAAGATCAGAAGCCAGTGTTGTAAACACGGATTTTAACCGCACCAAAATTTAATGACAAGTCAGGTACCTCGCTTCTCGTTTTTTGTCGCGAGTGATACGTTTGTAAACACGGTATTCACTTTATAATTTGACGGAGTATTTTTGTTTGGTTGGTTTTTAATTTCAACGTAGATTTAACTACTTTTATAATTTATAATGTGGAGAAAATGTAGATGGGGATGTGGTCTTTATTTATTTTTAGGATTATGAAGATTGACATTAAATTGTTCGATACTAAATTAGTACTTATTATCACTAGGAGATAATTTGAAGCCGGGGCCACAGCTGGACTAGTAGTCTACGCCACTCGTCTTCACAGATCAGCCACATCTCACCTCTCTCTGCGTCGGTTTTCGAGTCTCGGCTCTGCTAACTTGGGCGTTTGAGAAAGCTTGCTAGTAGGTCCCTGTGAGTGGCCGGCCTTAGGCCGATTGGACCAATTTCGGGCCCAGCGCTCACAGGGACCCGCACGTTAGTAATTTATAAATATTTATCTATAGAGAGAACGTAATTTTAAGCGATGGAAGGAAATTTTAAGTTCCATATCATATAAAACTTGTTTAAAAGTTTATTTCCAAATAACATGATCACGGGGGGGGGGGGGGACTTAAATGGGGGGGGGGGGGGGGGCGCCAAAATTATCAAAATCGGGCTCCGCGTTTCCTAAGGTCGTTATTGTTTCCGTGGGCCAGTGGTTGTTTTCGGGGTCTACCCCGGTTCTTCCTCCACCAGATATATTGGCCGCCATATATATCATATCGTCATCATGTACTGAAAAATGGCGTTAGCTAAACCAAAGTATTTGAAGTATATGTGGTCATACACTTACCTGTGCTCTGGAAGTACAGACCGGCAGTTGTTCCTATTTAAATCATGTCAATACATGTACAGAAAAGAAGACCAATTACGAAAGTGGACTCATGCAAAAAATATATTTCCTTATACTGCTATTGTGCTAATATTAAAAGATATTTTTTAAATTGTTATTTTATATATATATATATATATATATATATATATATATATATATATATATATATATATATATAACTCCTGGTGCGTGATTTTTTAAATTTAATATTTGTAATTTCTATTTATGGCTGTGAATTGTACATATTGTCTTTAGTTACTCTTTGCCTATTGGACTAGGGTCTGTTAAGAGCGTACAATAACATAGGATCTATAAATAGAAGATTACGTATGTGTTGACGATTGCTAATAATACTCTTAGTAAGATTTAGTGACGTCTTTAGGTTAATTTCTTATTGTCTACTGGGGTTTAGACGGTTCTAGAAGAGTTTTTGAAATAAATTTATTAGAATGATTGGTCACGTTGGGTATGTTGTGAAACAGTCGTAATAGAAGGTGTATATAAGGAGACAACAGCAACCAAATTCATTCCTATTTTGGAGTCGTCCTCATTTCTTGTGTTCCTGTTGTAAGTCTGCAGACGTGTTTTCATTTATTGTTGTAATTAGATATTATTCGAGAGGACAAACATTTGTTGGTGGAAATAAAAGTGTTCATTATTTGGACTAAAATTCTATTCTGGAACTATTATAAATTAATCAAAGGAGTTTTGACAAGGCCATTTTGACAGTGTCGCGATTCTTGGCAGACCAGTACATTTCCGGTTTTGAAATTTATATAGAACTTTTCATTCTTTTGGACGTTCCATATAACTTTATCAGGATTATTTTGGATTAATTTCATAATACTATATGTTCCTCTCACGTTGTCATTTATGACCTCGATAATTTAATTATTTGTCACGCTTTACAAAACTTGTTGTTTTCCTTCTTCCTGT